>WAAG01054240.1:0-10683 GCA_013390105.1 Tichodroma muraria | reverse complement strand
GCACCCTGGCATCTCCACAAATGAGGAATGTTTTGAGTCATTGTCTCATAGAAGATCAGTCTCTCACATGTCCTCATTGCTCTCTACATCTTCCAGGGGAGGGAAGCAGAGGGAAAGACGCCAAGCTTTACTCCCTGGTATCCACTGAGAGGACATGTGGGAATGGCTCAGAGCTCCTTCAGGGATGGTTTGGGCTGGACATTTGGCAGCATTTCATTACCAAGAGGGCAGTCTCTGTGTCAGGCAGCATTTAGCAGTGACTCCTGCGTCCCTGGATGCTTGGATAGAAGCAGTATTTTTCACCAATTGTATCTAAGTTTCCAACAAAATCAATCCTGTCCTTGCTCTGAAAGTAGCGGAAGTATAGTGATCAACTACAGTCTGATTCATGAGGAATTTCTTTCTTTATTCCACATCTAGATGTCATGGAGAAATCTAGCACTGCAGGCTAGATACCCTCCCGGTCTTCTGTGTAGTCATATCCCAGGCTCATATCTCTTTGACTACAGGTTATACATTCATTGTTGGGGGTTGTGGTTTTCCCATAACTAACAAAAAACAACTGGTTGTTTCCATCCAAGTCTTCAGCTAAGAGCACTCTTGCTCCTCATCCCCCCTGTACCTGCATTTTATCTGTTTTTTATTACACAAAATGATGACTCCTGCTTTGTTCATTCATGGAAATAATGTGTAGAGACAACCCAAGGCCAGCTAATAACCTGTCATTCCCACTTGATACTGAGCTTTTCATCTCTTTCCAGTTTGCCTGTGCTTTCACTCATCTTACAGTTTTTGAATTAATTTCCAGCTTCTATAGTTAATAGAATAATTTCCATTGAGAATGGAATCAAACACTTAATTAAATTCCAGATAAACCAGGTGTACCCCATTTATTAGATTTCTTCTTAGACAGACTAACTAAACTTCTCATCTTTTTCCATGCTGTTGTTATCTGTAGGTGATTTTGAGTACTAGGAGGATTTCCTTTCAACCTAGCTAAGAATTTTTCTCAAAGGAGGTAAAGAATCCCACAAAGGTTTTTTGCTGGATTAGCGATTGCAGAGCAAGAATAGCACTAGAAAACAGAGAATAGGGAAAGAACACACCTCAACAGCAGTAAATAACTTTTTTTTTAATAGACTTTTTTTTACTGTATGGTTAAACTTTCTTTTCTAACTTGTTAAGAATTTTTTTCCCTTTACACCTAGGGATTTCATTTGATTTATGAAATCATGCTAAAGCTTCATAAGTGTCCTCCCTTTCAGTTAATATTATTGTGAAAGACACTTGAATATATTTTGCAGTTCTAGATTTATTTTTTTTTTACAAGCAAAATTTAAAAAATTACCATATTCACCTGTGAAGTGTCTCAGTAAAAATGCCAGCAGGCTTTTGAGAGCATAGAGTTTAATCCCCAAGACAACTATTTTTTCATTCAATTCCTTTCCTTAGGCCTCCAAATTACTTTCTGAAATGGCCTTTTTCTTATTATTATGTGATAGTAGCTGTAACAAATAGAGCAATGAATCTGTTACCTAACACTGTAGCTATGGAGAGCTCACAATTCATTGGAGATACATCTAAATACCCCCTGAATACATTTTTACCTTATGTAACATATTCCCAAGTGTTTTCCTCCTCGTTATTTGATCCTTACTTGAGGAACTTAAAAGTTTCCAATATACAATCAGCTTTAATCTTTGTATTTCAGGATGTTGTTGAACGTTAAGGAAACGAGACTGAGCCTATTCATCCCTGGAAGTGTTTCCATTTTTTCTTTGATATCCTGATTTTCTTGACTGAATGCCGGAGAACATAATTGTACCCATACTGTTGTTTCTGGATGCTGATGACCTTCAACAGCTGTCAGAACCGTGCAAGAACTTCCAGCAGGTAATGTCATATGTAGATGCCCATATTCAAGTTCATTGTTAAGAAACGAGGTGAGGTGGAACTTCATTCAGCAGTTTCATCCAGCAGAATCATCTGCATTTCTGCATAGCCAGATACAGGGAGCAGCACAACACACACACATCTGGGCACAGAGCAGTAGTAACAGGCCAAGCCCTCCATGCTGTGGACAGTCTAAAGACAAACCCGCTGTTTGGCCAGCTAGAGCCTTCCAGAATTACTCCTCAATCTGTTCACTAGAGTTGGCAACTGAGATCCTGGCAGAAGAAAAAAACCCAAAACACCAACACCCTAAAAGACCCAGCCTCCCTCCCCCCCACTCAACTTTATGCGAAATCTTCTTATTTGATTTTAGACTACATCAACATTTTAAAAGAGAAGGGGAAAAAAGAATCTCCTATTTCTGCATGTTTTTGTATCTCCTGCCTTCTGCACATGCTGGGAGCCATTTATGGATCTTGCATGGACCATGAGTCTATATGCCCTTTTTGCTAATCTTTACCCTTTTGGAGCATGTTGGAGAATTTTCTTTTTTTATAATCCAAGCTGTTAATTAGAATTGAGCAAAGAATAATGCAGCCCAATGTCTTGTGTGTTTGTGTCAATTTGAATCAAAATACTGTAATATCTATGTGACAGTAATGAGCCTCTGATAGTACTTATGTAATTGTGGATGGGATATGCAAATGGCGCATATTCAGGAGATCGGGTGTGGCGTAATGAAGTATAAATCACAAAATATATCTGGAAAATATTTATTTTTTAGTTATGTAAAAATGAAGAAGTTTGGGAGGGGGTTTAACTGCTAAGAGGGAAACCAGCACTTCGTAAGATGACATTTTCAGTCTTCAAGAACTTCAATGAAAAGCTCAAGTGAAGGCACAGAAGACAGAGTAAATGCCTTTAAGTCACATAGAAATTACCGGGTAAGATTCTGGTTTCCCATTTCTTTCAGATATTCTTTCTAATGAAACAGTTATAAATAAGTAACTTGAGAATTTTAAGTCTCTCCTGTCATCATATAAGACTCAAACAACACCACCAACTCACAAGTAATTTTCCACTGGTTTTCAACATGCCATCAGGTTTGGGGAGGGAAGTACTACTCCATTTTCCTTTTTAGACACATTTTATTCTGATGTTCAATACTATTTTGTGCCCAATGTGTGGGTTCTGTCATGTCCATATTTCAGGCTTTTGTTTGAGCTGTTCAGGCCTAATACTGCAAATAAATATTAGCAGAGAAACTGCCTTCAGCATGAAGAGCAGTGTTGGCTTAACCATGAACGGACCTCTAAAGACTCTCCAAAAACAACTTTCAGCCATTTGGTTTTAAATTAAAAGAAGCAACAGAATGTATTTGAAAATGGAATGTGAAGTTCTCGGTACAATGTTTGGAGTTGAATCAGCTTCTCTTTAAAGCTGCAACAAGCACAAATGCAGGGATTTTTACTGAATATTTACATTCACATTAGTTTCCTGTAACACAATAGATCATGACAGAATGGAGCCCAATCTCCATTTGACAGACAGAATGATTTCCATCTTCCTAAATGTCAGTGACCTTGGAGTTCAATAAGAAACAGGGCAACAGAAATTTGGGGAAGCTATCAAGTGGGTGAAGGTTTTTTAATAAATGTAGACGATTGTATTTTAAAAGCAAGAAAACAGATGGCACTGAAGTCAGCTGTGATGTAACCAGACACAATTCCCAATCTGTGGGGATGCTGTCTCTACTTTCAGCTAAGCTGAATTTGCAAAACAAAGTTACTATTGTGGCAATGAAGCTCTCACGCCACGATGAGTTTGCACAAAGGCAGGCAGCAAGCCTGCATTTATTTGATGTCATCGGGAGAAGCATAAAAGAACAAGTGAGCACAGAGCAGGTGGCAGCTCCTCTGGCAAGGGAAGCAAACTCAGGCCCTGCTGCATTCCTGTGCAGGAGACATTGGGGCACGGACTTGGAAATGTATTCTGCTGCTTTAGCCATTGTACTTTGCAGCATTCCCATGAGGTACATGCTCAATTCCAGCGGGCAGTCTTCCCTGCAGATACGGCTGCACAAGCTCCCATCCCAAACCTGATTCCTGTTTCCACAGGCACAGGCTGTCCTGCTGCCCAAGATGACCATGAACGCAGAGAGGGGACGCTCAGTGATGGTGTTTTCTCTGTTGGCAGAGGGGCCAGCAGAGAGCCTGCAGGTAGCACTCCCATGCACCCTGGGCTCCTGGCGTTCCTGGGGCTGCCTTGCTGCTCTTGTTGCTCCCGGGCTACTTGTGGCAGGTGTAGTTGGCCATAGCAATGCTCAGACCCTGCTGATGGTGGCCGGTACTTCCTACTGCCCCTCTCAGATGTGGGAAGAAGGGATGCCAGTACCTGCTGCATAAGAGAGGTTGTCCCAAGGGGTTCCTTGAGTGGCACTGCCAAGCCATCAGGCAGCTGGGGCTCCTTGGGATGCAGCTCAGGCTGCAGCTGTGTGCAGATGCTGACTACTGCACTCTCCACATCCAAATTTCAATGTCCTGAATATTTCTTCCATGTGAATACCTACATCAAAGGGCAGGCTCTCTGTCCCTCTGGGCGGGAGGCCACATTTACAAGAACACAACAATTTGTCAAAAGGCTGCAGGAATTTCTGTCTCGACCTGAATCTCCAGCTTAATCTGATGGACACAAGTGTTTAAGCTCTAACAGTTTTTACTGAGATGAGGTTTGAATGAGAAGTCCCAAATGGAAAAATACTGCAAAATTACTGTGTTTAATTAGTTCTCTATAATGCTATCAAGAGATGCTCATAACCAAGGAACTCGGGTGCAGATGGAGAAGCCCAAAAGCCAAAAGATATCAAACTCAAGTTGTGAGCATGTGCAAAATCACAGCTCCTCTGTGTCCTGCCGGTTCCTCTCACAGGTGAAACACACACCCTGCTCCAGTCACCACAGGGCATCCAAAAAGATGAATGCTTTTGAGCAGACCTTCATCTGGTGAAGACCCCTTGGATCAAGCCAAGATTTTTCACTGAGGGGAAAGCCTGCCCTCCAAGTGCTAAGCCAAGACACCAAAACAAAATCCTTTCTCCTGCAATGAGGATAAACTTGGCAAGCAAGATAAACTTTAGATGGAGCTAAACCCAGATGATTCTCTAGCAGCAGTTTTACTTAATCTTGAAGTAATTTTAGCTGGCAGCTGACTTATGTAGCCTGATACTAAAATTCTTCTCAACTGTATTTTTATCTGCTTCTGAAGCATGCAAAGCAGTATCATAGCATCTTACTTATTTTTTCTGGAGTAATAGATGAAAAAATAGCACAGCATCATATCTCAAGATCATAGTCAAATTCTTTTTTGCTTTTATTCTATTTAATGTTTAATATCTGGTAAAATACAATAAATAATTTTCAGTCTAGGACAATTAGATGTTATGCTTAATAATAAAATGTTCAGAGAGGATGTAAAAATAAATTAATATCTTACTATTTAACTTCAATGACAAAGCAGGTCTCAGTTTTAGACAACTGAGAAATTTTCAGCCGTGAAAGATAAACAAACATATCCTGCCCTTTCATAAACACACGTCTAGCATTGAAACCAACAAAAGACACACACACACACACACACCACACACGTATATGTGCCTACCTCAGAGGGCAGAATTTGGTCTAGATCTTACAAAATGGTAGTTTGCAATCGACATTCATGTGTGTTTAATTCTTTAACAAATTAAACTGCAGAATGTTCATGTATCTTACATTTTCCAAATCTTGTTACTGCAACTGATATGAAACATTAGCATATAAAAAGTCGTCACTGTACAACCACTTTTTTTTTGTCCAAAAGTCAGTGTCAGAACAATAAAAAACAGCTAATTAATTAAAACCAGGTTTATTGTTAATGTGCTGATGTTTGCAATAGCTGTCTTCTGTTTTAAGCACAAGGAATCTATTAAAACATAAAAGGCAAAAGTGGCTCAGAAAATGACAAACTCTCCAACAACATACTTGTAGCTTTACTAACACTTATCTGACACTATGGTTAATTGAAAACCAACGTAAACACCATGAGGTACAGATACCACTGGACATTCCTCACAACTGTGCAAACCGTGGGCCTCATCCTGCAAACACCACTGGCTCCAGAGCTTTGTCCCAGGGCTGGTCCCACCGAGTCCGACTGCAACGCCCTGCAGCAGCCCCCGCCCCTGCCATCTGCAGGAAAGGATCCTGTGGACCCTCATGTCATGCACCAAATACATGTAAAGTGCCTCAGATTTCAAACTGATGCAAATTTACATTTCGTTTCTTTAGACTCAAAAAGATGACATAGCTTCTGTAAAGTCTTATATAAATATTCCCTTAAAATTGTTAGAGGGTCTTCTATATTAAGGTAAATCTAATTAAATATTTGAACTGCTTTTAAATTAGGCAAAGAGTGCTTGAGCTGCTTTCTGTAAAAAAGCAACAATACTCCTTTGCTATAAGATATTTTATATATCTCCAGTCACTCTTCCCTTTATTTTACAGAAAGTAAGAGGCAGAGCTATTATTATTTTGTTGATGCAATTGCCTGTTCTAAAACAGCCTAATGGATTTTTTGTGACGACGCTGAATCTTAAATTCATTCCTTTTCACAAGCCTTTTCCCCCAGACTTATTTTATTCTGCTTCTTTGGTCTTTTCAGAACTAGCTCCAGCTGAATTATCTGCCTCATACTTTTTATCAAGAGCATCTTCAAAGGATTTCCCACTGCAGTCATAGGTTTTACTTGTAGGTCCCACATGTGTTCGGATGCGAGCTCCTGGCTGGTACAGCTGCATGGCTGGGCGATCCTAGGAGGAAGGAGATAATGGTTAACACTCTGAGGAACCCATGTGGGACACATTTGTGGAATTTTAAAGTTTTGAATCTTTATGAAGAAAGTAGATTTTGTGTTAAATTGCATTTCACAAGAATCAGGAAAAAATGGAGTGTAATGAAAATTGACTGGGTATTCAAAATCTAGTATTCAATATGTGTTGTTTATAACACTATTCTTGGGAGCCAAACATTTTGAATAAATGAAAAATCCTGTAAAAATTAAAGATCCTATGATACACTTGACATAAACAAGGAGAAATACTGCAGACAATTATTAAATATGGTATTACAAGTAAAGCAAAAGAAATGTTGCTACCTTTACTAACATCAGCTGAGAAGAACAGCCTGTGCACTTGCAACTCTGCAGATGAATGTCAAATTTTACATATAAGCATAAAAATCCAAGACAGACCAGAGAACAGCACAGCAGATAGCAGCTAGAAAATGATCCTCAACTTATCATCAATCATTAACCAATCATTACTAGAATTTAAACATCCAATGCACATTTGAATTATACACATCAGAATAAAATTGCAGTTATTGCTCCACTTCATCTTGCCCTCCATACTGAGTATGAGAGCAGGGGAATTTATGCACCAATAATAAACAAAGTAAGTACGATTTGAGCACATGCTGCTCTGATCTGAGAAAACGGAAGAAGGAGCCAGTTTACACAGAAAAGACACCTCAAACCTGCAAATGGTGATGCTCTACAGCTCTTCATAGCACTCTTTATTTTTGAAATTTCATTAGTAAAACACACCAGTTAGAAACTCTGCTTAAGAAGTTTTTTCCTGGTAAGGGTATTTTACTTTCACATAATGTTACGAAGCATCCAAAAGCTCACCAATACCTGAGCTTTTTATCAATCTTGTGTTAAGTTTAGCAAACAGTCAGAAGCCTACTTAAAGACAGTGGCAGAGCTCTGAAATTGTCCTACATCAAACTATACCAATTTTTAATTGCCTTCATAATTTGAACTAATTCTGGATTTTTGTTCTTTCATTCTTTTTTCTTATTCCCAATACACATTTCCCCTTTTCTTTTTCCTTCATCTTTTTCCTTCATCTTTTTTGATCCACTTGTCTTTTTTTTTTATTCACTTTTTTTTATCCTTCTCTTTAGACCAGGTGTCCAGATTCACTACTGAGCCTTATGACTAGATCCTTCTAGTTAGTGCTTTGCAGTGTGGTATGAAATGCATAACACACCTTTCTATATCCCAAACAGGTGCATAAAAGGAGATCCTCTGTCAAGCAGTGCCCATTAGAAAGTTTATGATAGAGGATCCAAATGACTTTTCCTACCACAGCCTCTGCAGCCTGTGGTTTGCATTAAAAGCTATCACTTTACTTAAACTGGAAATCTCCCATTTTCTAATTCCTACAAACTTCAGGAAGAAGTTCCATCTCTGACTAAAAATTTGTGCTGGCATTGTCAATGCTATACCAAAGTAAAAACTGAGCCCCTAATCTCACCTATGTGATAAATACTTTAAGGAAAAAAGTCACCACACTGCAAAACACCTTACTGATAGTGCTTATTTTTTTAGGGAACAAATCTAGCATTTTAGTCCTAAGTGTGGACTAATCCAGAGACTCAGCAAGCTACCGGAAGTGTGATGCAAAGAAAAAAAAAGGAGGCAGCTTCTTAACACTTGCCTAAAAGCCCCCAAGACCCACCATCCAGTTCCAAGGTTGGAGATTAATTTGACAGATTTCAAGAAGAGCACAGCAAGAATGAGAAATACTACTTTTCCCATCTTCCTGTTTCTGAACTAGCCATTTTTCTGAGTGTTCTACAGAAAAACGTAGAACCACTGATGAAGAAAGTGGCTAATGTGTGAATGCAGATAAATCTTAGCCATCCTGCCCAGCTGACTTCTGCATAAAAAAACCCTGGAGTACACCAGGCTTTCTGTGTTTGCACAAGATGACTTCCTTGACATGCACAGTGAGCCCACCTGAACTTGTTCCCTGCACACTCCATGCAGACTCACTCTGCATGTGACCAGTTAACTCTTGTCAGCCTTAGCCCACAGTACAGATCAGTCACTTGCTTTGAAAGAAGAGTTTCACATGCAGAATAGATTTCTACGCTAACAGTGTTTTGGTCCTCTTTTGTGGAAAATCTAGGATCACCAGAGAGAGAGAGAATGGGGCTGACAAGGAGAGCCACATCCTGAAAAGACTGGCACATCCATGAAATCAGCCAGCCTGAGAAAAAACAATACCCATATCTCTAGGAGACAAAAAGGGACAGCTCTACTACACACCCTGATACAGGCCCTGCTCACACTGGTTTTGCATCTGCTCTTTCCCTGACAACAGCTATGAGGATAAATTTATCTTGATGAAATGACAGCCTTTTCATACAGGCAGGTATGCAATACTAAAGAATCCATACATCCATGCTTTCTGAATTAGGTATTTGTTTAAGTCCTTATTGTTGCTCTACCAAGCAATGCCTGGCAAATCCATAATATAATATTTTATGAGAGCAACAGAAGTACATTTTTAAAAGATTANAAATGACAGGGTTGAAATGAAGACAGAAAGTCTTCTGTATACTGTGAATATGAATGAGCCTGTAACCTTAACTTATTTTAACTGCTGTTGTCCTTTGACATCAACCCATAAAGTCTGGGTTTTACTAAAAATGAGATAAAGAATTCTTTTAAAAAAGCATCTTTATGCTGAATTTGCAGAAGTTAAAACCTGTGATCTTGAACCATATTTAACTAATGAAAGATTATCCTAAATGAATAAAAGAACCTTATTTCTTATGCGCTCCTTTTTGGATGCCATGTCATCACACTTGTCCTCTTTACCCAGTTTGTCTACTGCCTCCACAGTGAAGCTGTAGTTGTAGTTCCCTTTCTTTCCTCTGTCTTGGTTGTATCCTTTCCCCCATTTCAGCTCTTCTTCATTCCTTCTCATAAACTTGTCAAACTCATAGTGAGTTCTATGCTTTCTGCCATCATCCAATCGATACCTTTGTCTTTCAGGTTCTTTTTCTCGAAATCTTCTCTCCAAATCTCTTTGCTCTTTGTCACTATCATTTTGTGACCTAGGAGTATGTATAAAAAGAAAGAAAATCCAAGCAATTAACAATAAAAAGGAGCTACAGAAAGATACAAGTCAAAGCCTTCCTTTGACTTCACAAGAGTATAGGTAAGTTAAATGGCAAGGTTGTTTTCTTCTCCTTACAAAGGGCTTATATGCTGCATGTCTCACCCATGGATGTGCAGCCCTTGACCATGCATTCAGTTTAAAACAGCAGACAAAGCTTTATCAAGCTTTTGTGCAAATGTTGTGGAAGGCCCATTCTTCCTTCGATCCCTCTTTGAAATCCTATCAATAGTTCCCCAATACCCTTCACATAAACAAGTGCTGGACTGTTAGCTCTTGTAGCTTGGTGTTGAGGTGAGTCATGCATGTAAGTATTCCCTTGAATAGGAACATTCAGGATCTGAAGGAATTGTGCAGGTATCATGTATCAATTTGTAAATTTTACGTCTCTGTATAACAGAAATTATTTATTGACATCATAACTTGCAGAAGACATTTGTGAAAATAAATACTTATGTTCCGGGCATTTGTTTATTGTGTCTTCAAGTAATCTAGCCTGCTTTTGCATATTTTATTTAGGCAAAGACCATTACCTTACCACAACATGATATTTAATTTCTGCTATGCTGTAAATGGTTTATATTATAAAGACTACTGGCAACATTTTGCTGCCTGTCTGGTAAAATTCTCAGCTCTCTTATTCACTTCACTGTTCCAGTTCAGCAAATGGGTGTTTCTCTCATATGGCCAAACAGCAAATAATGAAGAAAGATTACAAAATAGATTGAACTTCAAAAGGAACAAATACAGGCAGTTTCTTTTTATTACATACATATAAATACTTA
>WAAG01054226.1:0-11400 GCA_013390105.1 Tichodroma muraria | reverse complement strand
TACCTGAGGTATTTTTTAAAATTATTAGCAATTATCAATGTATGCACAGCTGAAAAATTTTTAAAAACAATTGTTTTGCATATGTCATCTACCTGGCTTTTTGATATTAAAAATTAAGCAATGAGATACACATGCAACAGACACATGAACATTGTGCATATGGTATCGATGGGTAGGTTGAAAGAATTAGCCTTAGAAAACAGACCTATTTTGTGTTACAAGTGCAAATGACATTCTTTGGAGCTGGACATAAAAGCACAGCAGCCTTCTCAGCAACTGCTGGTGAGCTGAGCAAACCTCTGATGGCAAAGGCTGATGATTCTCTCTTTGTTCCTTAAGGTTTTGCATCACAAAAGTTACCAAGAACAGGATGCTGAGAACATTTTGCACTGTTTTATCCTTCCACTGTATCGTGGCAGAGTGGGTGCATGTATAAAATACACGTTTCACGGACTGATCAGCATTTGTGCTTCGAGTGGGAGCTGAGTCTTGCTGTCTCAAGGTGAGACGTGAACTCTCGTGATGAGCTCTCTTTCACCTGTTGCCTTGTAGAAGGAGCATGGTTCCATTTCCAAACAGAAAATGCTTTATGCCTTCCTTTATTTATTCCCCCCACCTTTGCTTCCTTTGGGGCTCTCCTACAGCTGCTGCTCTGCTACATAATCTCACTTCAAGTATGAAGACTCTTGAAAGTCACTTAAGAGCAGTATTACTTTTCTATTGCACTTTGGTGTCAACATAGTCTGCAAAGTTTGCATGAGCTATGTTCTGGCTCACCATCCAGCTTTTTAAATAAGATTTTTTATCCAAGAGGAAAATGGACGTTTTACTGCTATCCCTCCTCCCTCTTAAGAGAAGCTTAAGAAATGCTTTTTATAAGACTGCTTTATTATTACTGTGTAGAATTAAAGTTTAAAAGCAAATGCAATAAACCACCATCACCAAATGGCCTCTATTATATAATAACTTCAGTTTACTCTGACTCTCTAAGGATATGAGCAGTCTGAACAATGTTATTTTCTGATATATTATCAGAAGAAAAGCAACTGTGGTTTTCATGCAGAATAATGAAAGAAATAGGCCATGGACAAATCAGAAATGAAATATTGCAGAAAATAGTGGTATATAGAAGACATTAATGCAGCACATTTATTTCAGGGTTGGAGTAGCTAATATTCTTCACCTTGGTTCCATTAGGGTAACAAGGAAAAAGGAACTGATATTTCAAAGCTCAAGTATCCAGTAAACTCATGCAAGCAGACAGGAAAACACAGATTGCAATTTTGAATTGAGTTCTGTTTCTTTTTCAAGAAAACATCACCATACAAAGAAAAAAGTTGGGAGACACATCACGGTCTTACCAAGACAACAGATACCTTATTGCTGATGAAGCCTTCCTAGTTAGGAAAGACAGCCTGTGAGAGACAAGCTTTTAATGGATTGAATATAAAAAGAAAAAATTAGCAACAAACAATTTCAACCTGTAAAAAGCTGTCCTAAGAACAAAAGAGAGCATTCATTAGCACACAACACAATGTGCTAAAAGATGTGAAAGCAGGAAGAGGACAGGTATAACAGAGATAAGGGTATCCTGGATTTGGCATCACCCATCTCCAGAGCAATAAAAGAAGTATGTGGGAGGACCAGATGCATCAAGGTTTGTAATACACGTTGATTGTCCCAGCACCAGATAAGGAAGTCACAAGGTGCTCAAAGCAAACCAATTTGTACGTGTATTAGGCAGGAATGTAGGAAATTAAAGAGCATTCAATTTTGCAAAAGCTCCTAGCAGAGGAATTCAGCAATAGTACAACATTCCTTTATAGCTACAGTATAAGAAATGAGTACTAAAAGAGTATTTATATTCAAATATGACACAAGAGAAAAAGACTATCTATAAAAAGGTTTTTTAGCATGATAATGTTGATATCTTTTGCATCATTAGAACTATAGGAAGTGTGTATTGGCAAGTACATAATAGAAAATGGCAAGATCTAGATTTTTAACAAATACTTCTATAAAACAAATAACGGGCTATAAAATCATTGCACCTTATTCAATGATTAGAAAAACCCTGTTAATACGACAAAATGCTTCAGAGCAGAGAATACCAAATTCATCAAGATGCCTACAGGCACATCATATGACCAAGGCACAAGTGTATGCAGCTCCAGGACTATGTGCACTGCTACAACTGCCATTAGTAAAATATCTAGAGGAAAGAAAAAAACCCTTCAGATCATGGCATACTTGAATATAAAGACAAAAGTGGTGAGCTCACTGCAATGTATTGACTCAATCACTGCACTGGAAATTGGAGAGACTGTTCCGGTACAGTGTGTTAGCCTTTAAGACCTAGAAAGAAAGTAAAGTGGAATGATAAAATTTACCTGCTCTAGATGATGTAATCATTTTGCTCTACAGGTCTCATACATTCTATGTACTGCATTCTACCTTGACTTGGCTAATTATCTTGATTAGATCCAAAAAAAGCCTAAACTTTGAACTATGAGGCAAAAGGTATAAAAGAGAAAGATGTGAATTTTCAGAGAAAAGCTTTTGAAAATAATTTGTCATGGATGTTTTGATATGACAGTACACACTAGTTTATTTTTTCATATTTTAAAACACATGCAAGCTTAAAAAAATAAAAGAAAAAAGCCACAGGAATATTGGAGAAAGCAGTGCAATGATACTTTTTTCATGCCTAATAGAAATTGGCAAGTAACACACTGTAATATTAAGGAAGCCAAAACCCACTTAGCAACATGCTAGTCAGAACTGTGGTGAGTCACATCAATCACTAAATGTGGCATTTGTGACAAGCTATTTCCCCAAACACACCCTGCTTCTACAGGTCTTCGTTGTTTGCATTTTAGTGAGTTGAAGTCTCAAATAAATAATGATTCTGTAAGTCTGTTGTGGTCTGAGATTTAAATCAGGAATCCAGGAGTTAATCAGAAGCAAGAACTACATTAGATGCATGTAAAGTCTACCACAGAATTGGAAATGACCCCAGCAGAGCGACAGCCTGTACAGCCTGTACAGTGCCTTCTATATCTGGAGTGAGGGTGCTGTGTCAACAGACTCCCCTTGATCGGGTGCCTTGCAGTAGATCCCAGCCACAAGGTTGATTTTGGCTAAATTACTGTCCACTCTCTTTGGTTTTTCTCCTGTGACAAGTGCTCCATCTATTCAATGATCACACCAAGCTGCCACTGACTGTGGTGTGCTAGTATCCCACAAAGCCAACCCTGTCCTGGGCTGCACCCAAAGCCGCGTGGACAGCACAGCGATTCTGCCTCTGCTCTGCTCTCATGAGACCCCACCTGCACTGCTGCATCCAGCTCTGGGGTCCTCAGGGCAGGAAAGATATGGATCTACTGGAACAGGTCCAGAGCAGGCCAACAAAGATGGTCAGAGGTCTGGAACACCTTCCCTGTGACAGGCTGAGTGAGTTGGGACAGTTCAGCCTGCAGAAGAGATGGCTCTGGGACACCTTATAGCAGCATTTTGGTACTTAGAGGGGGTGTATAACAGACTGGAACAAACATTTTAGCAGGGGCTGTTGTGATAGGATAAGGGGTAATGATTTTTAAGTAAAAGATAGTAGACTTGGACTAGATATAAAGAAATTGTTTACAATGAGCGTGGTGAACCACTAGACCAGGTTGCCCAAAGAGGTGATAGATCCCCCATCACTGAAAACATTCAAGGTCAGTTTTGATGGGGCTCTGAGCAACCTTATGTAGTTAAAGATGTCCCTGCTGATTGCAGGAACAGAGTTGGACTAGATGACCCTTCCAACACAAAGCATTCAAAGATTCCATGGAAATGACAAATATTTAGTTGTACTTGCAATATTTGGAACAAAGACTTAATGGTGAAATTACTGCTTGTAATCACTGCTTGTAATGTTGATCCAACAAATAAAGAAAATGTAAGTCCATTAATTTGTACAGAATCCAGAGAGAGGACACAACTCAGTTTCTGCCTCTTTACACATGGTCCCCTAACATCCTATTGGTACAAGAAAGTGAATTTCACTCCTGAGAGTGAAGATACCAACACATCCTAATGCTTCTAGCACATATGAGTATTAATTTTGGCACCTACAATTCTAGCTTATAGATAGGCAGACACACTGTCAGGTCAGATAACTGGTGCTTAAAAAGGAGTAATGGATATTAGTCTGACATGGTTCCTAACTGATGTCCACCTACCAAACTAACTTCCTGAGACTACCACACGCATTAAAAAGCAAAGCAAATGTGTACTGTTAGAGAGAAAACACATTTAAGTCATGAGTTTTAAAAGTTTGGACTCATGGCTTTTCAATATTCATGAATCCTACAGCTAATACTTACTGGGCAGCTCCTTAAGAAAGCTGCTTTTCAAGCTTTGCATAGATTTCAGTAGTAAGAAAGCAGTGAATCCTTAGGAAGATGGTGTTTCCTGCCTTTCCTGAACAGTAAAAGTGATGCTCGGCAGGCCTTTCCCAGCTAACCGCATCCTGGGCTGCTTTCTAGGGCCCAAGGCTTGTAATTTCCCATCCTTTCTGCCCTTGTCTTATTTTATTTCATCCTAGTGAATTTCATTGGAGGAAAAAATATCATGCACTTGTTATGTGCAGGTTTGAGTTTGAACAATAGGGTATAATGTAGATAATTTTATAATTCCTATATTATTACAGACCTGGAGAGAACCAAGTCTTCAGACTTCCAGTAAGTCTTTCCCTGTTGAAAGCCAGAGGGAATTGGTATAATTTGGGAAGAAATACTGTGGTTTCTTGAAACGCCAAATGATTATTTAATCAGTTACCGGGGAGAATATGACTCTTTCCAAGAAACGTGCATTGTGTCTCACACAATTTGTAATAACATAGCCACCTTTCTGTCTGAGGTCCTGTATGCTTTAGTACGACTTTAAGTACATTTAGGCTTAACTGGCAAAATAAGGATTTTTTTGCTCCAGGTCACTCAATAAAGATTACACTCCTACATATTATTCTGTGTCAGAGCTGTATGTGCCTGCCTGTTTCACAACAGATGGCTGCATTTCAGTACTTTTATATAGAAGATGTATATGGAAGGTTGAAAAAAAACATTCGTTTTAATTCAACTCCTTCCAGCTTCTTGTATGCTTTAGCTGAATCCATCGAGCTGGATATCATGTAAGAGAATTTTTTAAATAGAATTTTGCAAAATTTTTTCTGTTCATTCTGGATCAAGAATATTATTTAGAATGGCTCTACAGAGAGTGTGAATTGAGTATGTTTCATATTGTAACATGGTATGTTACAACATGAAACATACAATAACCATCATGTTGTAATTTCCCATTGTTTCATGGGATATTGCAATCTGTGAAATACAACAAGGAACAAGATACATTAAAATATAGTCTTTTGGTTTTCAGAGTAAAAAGAGCACTTGCAGTTCTGAGAAAGGAGCCTTAGCCTCTGCTTCCAAGCTTTGAGTGAGCATTTCTCATGCTGGTTTACCTTTTCAGAGCTTCTTTCCACCCTGTATTGCAAGGATATGAATAAGATACATCACAGACTTTTTTTCCCATGAAATACAGAAGTAAATGTATGGTTATTCAAGTCACAGATATAAGAGTATTTTCAGTGGTCTTTTAAGTCTAGATATCAAAGTTCCTTAACAGCTTTTCCAGTAAACATTGATTTAAAATGCTATTTTATTGGTTTGGCTTCAGTGACTTAGTAATTTTCTTCTGCTTTGCCCTTGTGCTCTGTGACAGAGAAGAGCTGGTCTGGCTTCCTCCCGGCTTTTGTCACCCAAGATTCATTGATGAGACACCTAAGGACTAATAAGGAAGCGATGTAAAGCCTCAAAGCCAAAGAACAGAGTGAATTATGACCTAGTATAACAAATGAACCCTCTGAAAAAATAGGAAAACAGGCTTGAGCAAGGTCTTTTAAACTTTGCTTCTCTTTCCTGTTTTAGAACAGGGTGAATCCCAAACCCACTTGCAGCTGCACATCTGGGCAACTCATCAGAAATACTGTTTTCTGGCTGATATTTATAAAGTGGTTTGTATTACTAGAGGCGCAAGTACAGAACGCTGGATAGAGGATACCGCTGTTTGGAGGAGGAAAAAATAAAATAAAATTGCGTCTGCACAGCGTCTGTTGAAAGGAGTTTCAACACAAGATCTGCCGTTTTCCGTAAGATCTGAAAGGGACGGAAAGGACGCCGTCCTGGATCCCCGAGCCCTCTCACAGATTCTACGGCCCCCGGGAGGGCCTCGAAGGGGACTCGTGTGTCGGAAGGGGACTCGCTGTGGGGTCTGAGGGGCTCTACGACTATCGCTGGTCCAACCTCATGCCCCAAGCCGCTCACCGCCCGCCCGCCTCCCGGCGCGGAGCCACTCTGGGAGCCCTCCCTCAGCACCGGCCCCGCACCGACCGCGAGGGGGCGGGGCCAACAGCAGCGACCAATGAGAAGCTGCATCTCGTCTCTGACTGACAGGCCACGCCATCCAATCAGAGCCTTCACTTGAGCAAGGCGGTGACACTTGGGGGCTCTGCTATCCCCGCCCATCGGACGGAACCGGGGCGGGGCACCGCTCCTGGGCGGCGCTAAGGGCCGCCGGGGGGCGTGGTCCGCGGCGCTATATAAACTCGGTACGGCGCAATTTCCCTGCTCAGTGGGCGCAGCGTCGCCGGTGGTCTTGTGGGTGGTGGGGCTCTGTACGCAGTGCCTGCCGCTGCCTAAGTCTCTCTTTCATTGTATGCGCGGCCCCCGGCTTGCCTGGGTCAGCGGCTCCTGGGGCGCGTCTCTTCCCCGTCCTACCTCCTCGTGCGCTTCCGCTGAGTGATTTGTCCGCGCCCCTTGCCCGCTGAGGGGGGGCGTTCCTCCAGCCCGCGCCGCTTTTCTCCCCCCTCCTGTCCGGGGGCTTGCGGCGCTTCCTTCTGGATGCGTTCCCGCAGCCCCGGGCGGGAGGCGGCCAGGGGGAAGCGCTGCCTCCGAGGATTTACCGCCGCCTGGGACTCGGACCTGCTCCTTCCCCGCGGGCGCACCCGGCGCCCCGGCTCCGCTGCTGCTCCGGGCCGCTGCCATGGACGAGAAGTACCTGCCCGAGCTGATGGCGGAGAAGGACTCCCTGGACCCGTCCTTCACCCACGCCTTGCGGCTGGTCAACCAAGGTGAGGGGCGGCGGGGCACGGCGGAGCGGGGCGCTTTGTCCCGCGGTGGGGACGGGCCAGAGTGAGCGGCGGCCGCCGCGGTTGCTCAGCCGGAGGTTCAGCCTTCTTCCTTCTTGCACCGCTTGGCGCGGTCTGTTGTGTTCAGGCTGTCGGTGTTTGCCGGCGCCTTCCCCTTCCCCTACCGGGCAGCCGCGCACGCTGCCCCTTCCCGCATTGCCCCTCTCCCTTCGGTGTTTTCGCTGCTATCGCTCACTGCTCGCGTTGTAGATTATTCCGAGATGAATGCCTGTGTAAGACGGCTGGGTCTGCTGTGCTCTGCACGGGCTGCACGTCAGTTAAAAGCCCAGACGGTTTTCCTATTTTACCCCGTTTCTGAACAATGAACAGCCGATTGTTTACATGTGGGCGAGCCTTCTGAAAGAAGAGCCTACTACCGATGGCCTTTCCTAAAAACTTTGGGCTCTGCGGCTAAGATATTAAGGAACCAACATTGCGTTTTAATAAACCTTTAAAAAAAAGACATATTTTATTTTGCAATTATATAACTCCAGATAATAAATTACTCCCACCCCTTCTGCATCTGTCATGTCAGATGTGCTTTAAGTGATAGCTTTTTGTTACAGTGATGCAATACTGACTATAAAAGTCAGTCTATGTGAATTAAAGTATGATTTCTTGCACTTTTGGAGATACTGTATAATTGGCAGGTGACTTTCAAGTTCAGCTCTGGAGAAACAAGTGCTTGATCTAGTACTTAGGATGCACAAGTGAAATAAGCTGTGAACTGATCCTCTAATACACCAAACATAGTGACAGCCAAAATGATTTTGGCTTCAATTGCAATGATTAAAAATCCTTGCTTGGTGTACTTTCCATCCTGTAACAGGAACGAGTTTAAGTTGATGTGGGATCTTCTAATGCGTTGTAGGTTTTGATGTGTAATAGATGTGAACACCTATTTCAGAATCAGGAGAATTACTGTTGTCTGCAATACTCTGGAGTTAGGGGAAACTGTCACAGTTTGAACTGTGAAATGCATATGCTAAGTGAATTGGAGGTCCATGTCCATGGGTGGTTGGTATTTTGCATATTTTTCCAAACTTTGAATCTGTAAGAATGTCCCTGTTGATTGTGAGAAACCTTTAATTGTGTTAAAAAGCACTTATTTGCTGTATTTGCTGTCAGTGAAAAAAACTGGTAAAAATTAAACTTGATGGCTACAAATTACTGAAGTCCTCCTCCAGGTAATGAAGAATCTTTTTGTATGTGTAAATTATTCCAGGCAGTTATAGAAATATGTAATTTACTGTTTTGTAAACAGTGTTAAAGGAAGTAGATCAGTCCTTTTGACTGAGTTTGTTTGTTTTTTGAGGTTCTAATTGAAATGATAAATTGGAGGACTGAAACTTTTACCTTTCATTATGGTATCTGCATGTGTATGTTCAGCTCCAAAAAAATATTTCTCTTGTCAGTGAAAAAACGTAGATGTATGTGCATCCAACCTCCGTAATCTAGTAGGTGTCTTGATTTTTTGTTTACTTTGAAAGTGAAGTCTGGGATTATATCTGAAGTGTTCCACAGAGGTGGGGAGAAGAAAGATTAAGGATGACTAATCAACTGTTTAACTGTAGTTTAAAATGGAAATTTGTATAATATATAGGTGGTTAATAAAATAAGTAGTTTAATTGTGGAATCACCAAAGAGCCAGATAAAATGAAGTGACTATATAATACAGGTGGGAAATATGACTTCAGGAGGGGATGTTTTACAAACCCATCCTGCCATGACACTAACTTTAACAGGGACTGTTTTTTTCTCATTTGTAATAATTCTGTGCACTTAAATGAATGACAGTTATTAGTGGAAATGCATATGTAGTGGTTCTGGCTTGGATTTTGGGTGCCAGGTCCACTGGATATTTTCTATATTAGTTCATGTGGAGACAAATGAAATAGCTTGTCTAATTTTTGAACTGGATTTGTTTATCTTTTGAGTTTAGAATGAAATAGGTTAACAAGTTTGGCTTCTTTTGGGTATCTGTGAGACTGTCTTAGCAAAGGTTTTAAGTGCTTTAAATAACCAGCTTAATTATGTAATAGCATTTTGGTGTCTTAGTGGTATTAAATTTGCTGTCTGTATTTACTTAAACTAAAATACTGTACATCAGGTGGCTTTCTTCAGAAATTCAAGACTAATTTGTAAGAGTTGTAGGGGTAAAGTAGAATCCTTCTGAGATGCTGAATTCCAGTGTGTTTACTGCATAGACAGACAGAAGAGCCAAATTGCTAACAAATTTCCAGTAATGTTGACATTTGGTTTCTAGAGAAAATCCTGGGTCTAGACTTCTCAAATCTGGTAATTATAGTTTTCAAATGGAAGTGGATGGATCTGCATAGTATGCTTATAATTGCACATTATAATTTGTATGCACACAAATTACATGATTTTAAATTAAAATAGTGGAGCTTGACCTGCTTCAAGTTCCTGGGTAACATTTCAGTTAAAAAAGAACAATGTGGGAATAGCGAAGATCCTGTAAGAATATTTTCGTGGGCAGTATTGTTAATCGGTCTTTCTGAATTAAGATATGACAGAAATTTCTCTGCCTCGAAACCTTGTTTTGAAAGTGCTAAAATCAAATATCAGTATCCTTCAATGTTACTGCATAGTAAGTTACGATTTTCCTTGTTGAGAACTGTTCAAGGATTTGATATCCTGTCTCCTTGGGGCACAAATACAAACCTATTGCTTAAATTTTGTTTTAAACAGTCATTGAAACATTTAGCTGCTGCATAAATTTTAGTACAGTGGCAATCTTTTCTCGGAGACTAGACTTTATCCCTTGTTCTAATTAAGATGTATTTGTGTACTTGAATATTAAGCCATACTAAAAAGGTGGTTTTTTTGGTTTTTTTGCCTGTAAACCATTAAGCATGTTGTCGATTGGAAGTAGACTTATTTGCATGTGTAGTAAGATGACCATGCTAATAGGATTAATTTGCGGCTGGTACCAGACAGTGGGAACTGGAACATTTTGTCCAGTTATTAGCTTACAGTAAGTTCTGTAAAAGAAGAATCTTGGGAAGGATGAGATTCTGTGAAGAAGCGAGAGCTTATTACATTTGTATTTTTCCTCTTTTCAACTCTTACATGCTCATGTTTATGCAAAATCTGAAAAATATTTGTCTGTGGGAGTGATGGTAGTTCTGAAATCAAGCCTTATTTCTAAGGCTGATTTTGCAGTTGTGGTTGTATGTAAATGTTGGTAAACGTGCAAGTGTAGTGTTGATTGTCATAGCTTGGTTCATGAGTGATGCTCTAAAAATACTGAAAGATCCATGGGAGAAAAGTTACTTTACCTTCTTTCATGTTTATTTACAGTAGTGATTCAAGGCGAGCTGTTTGTGAATGTTGAATGAAGTATGTGGAACTGCAGATGGAAGAAGCTAACTGTAAATAAAACATGGTGATACCAGACACATTTCTAACAGGGGAGACATGAAAATGGGTGCTTGGCAGTTGTTGGTTTTTGTAGATAATTAAATGTGGAGATAAGGAAAGTTAGGGCTGCTGCCATTGCTGAAAGACAACTCTCTTATTCAGACTGGACCTCTGGAATTTTTCCTTACAAGCTCATTTTAGCTGCTTTGAGATTTGAGGTAATATCTGAAGTTGGCAAGGCTTCCTTTAAAATGTCAATGAGATGATGTACAGGAATACCAAGCCTTCCTATCAGCAGATGGCTGTATGTGCTAACTGTGTGTTGCATGACTTCCCTGAGCCACACGTCTAATGGTGATCGGCAGGGGCTTGCTGTTTCTTGTGTAAAATTTTGCTTGGGAGTTCAGTTATAAGGGCTGTACCTCCCTAAATATCAGGGAGAGTGGAGTGAGGGGGATGGACTCACTTTCTGCTTTGTGGAGGCTATTAGCAGTGTAATTTTTTTTCTTNTTATTTTTTTTTTTTCAGCAGAGATGGCTTTGTAAAAATGGCTGAAGTAGGAGCGTAACATTCAATTAAGATTCCATATATGTTACTGATTTTGTTGTGGTTTAAGCTTAGCTTGGTTGGTAGGTGCTGTGCAGCCACTCATTCTCTTTCCCCTGGTGCAATCTGGGGAGAATTGAAAAAAGATACAACTTGTGGGTTTAATGACTGAAATAAATTAAAATATAATAATTATACTGGAAATGAAAAAGAGGAATAAAACCCAGGAGAAACAAGTGATG
>WAAG01054209.1:0-12642 GCA_013390105.1 Tichodroma muraria | reverse complement strand
AGCTCCCTCTATGTGTAATGATTTTAAAGTAGCCTTTGATAAGATGTTAGGAGGTATGGCCATCATAAACCCTATATTTTCACTTCAATATGTAATACATCTTAGATTGCCCTTTAAAAATTTTTTGTGGTGATGCTTATAATTATTCCTCTCTTGATTTATTTGTCTTACTTTATCTTAAACAACAGTTTTTCACCCACTGTGTTTTTCAAAGAAGAGATGGGATTTTAAACAATATCTTTGTGATTTTTAACAGTCTGAAATAATATGATAACTTTATATATTCCAGCAGAAAATTTGCCATTCTCTCTCCTTTCAAATTTTTTTAAATTTGGTCCTGACTTAAAGTAAGATTAAATAACAACATTTAGTTCCCTAGACAAAGTATCTTTGTGAATTAATTTTGCATCAATAACCGCTTGATTTCAGAACAGGTATTAGTTGAAATTAGAGGTTGCCTTTATATTCCAAAAGTCATATTGTATGGAAAAACCCATCAGAGAAAAAGCTGCTAGGTGTTTGAAAATTACTGCAAGAACATATTCTTTTGTAGGAAGACAAACTTGTTGACAAGCTAATTTTCAAGCTCACTTAAAGACACATATACTTAAGAGCTGCCTCACAGCTTCCTACTTTACCAAATATTTACAGGGTCTGTAAGTTCTCTTAAAGTAATGCCAGAATATTTTCTAGTACTCTCCTGTATTTATATAATGTTGTGCCTTTTGATAGTTCTTTAAAAAGTTAGACCATATGTCAATGTATGTGAAGCCGGTGATTTTTTGGCTTTTGATTTGGCTTGCCTCTGGACTATTTCCCTCTAAATTTCCAGTTGTCCCTAAGTACTGATACACTGGTTACTTCTGGATTACTTCTGCACTTGCAGTTTCAACTTCAACTCCTGGATCACCCTGACCAATAGGATGACAGAGTAATTTGGGTTGGAGAGGACCTGAAGAGGTGTCTAGTCCAACCCTTAGCAGAAGTCCAAAGCAAGGTCAGCGTGGCATTAATACAGGTTACTCTGGGCTTTGGCTGGTCAGGTCTTGAAAATATTCAAGGATGAAAACTGCACAACTTCTCTGGGTAACTTGATCAATTACTTCACTGTACCTATGGTAAAAATGTGCTTACTTATACCAGTCGGAGCTGCTGTGAATTGGCTTGGCTCTGTCTTTTTGACGTTCTCCCCTGTATGATCTGATAAATTGCTGTTAGGTACTCCTATAGCCATCCCTGCTCCAGTCAGAACGAGCCAGGCTTCCCCAGCCAGCTTGGTGGCCTTCCAATAAACTTAATCTAATTTATCGATGTCAGTGTTTCACTTTGGATCTCAAAACTGCTTACAATATTCTAGATGCAGGCTAATGACTGCTGAATAGAGGGAAATAATCTCTTGTTCTACTTGTGCTCAAGTCAGTAAAACCAAGGCTGCCTTTCTTTCCTGCCAAGGCCCACTGATGACTCGATCTTTTTCATTGCTGTTTTCCTTCCATGATTTAGCAGTTGGATGGTATTTGCTGCATTGCTTAGCTCCATAGTTGAAATCAAGTTTTTGGAACTCCTTTGTAAGACTGCACATATGAGTACTGATTAGTGAAATTGATAAATAGGTTACACCACACTACAAAGGGAAGGATGTGAAAACTTTTGAAGAAAGATTTTTTCGTATGTTCAATAGAAATATGAATGTTCTCTTTTATTGATGTTTTAATTGGTGTTCTAAATTTATTGGAAATTTGTGTGGCTTAGAAGGTGGGTTTTGCAAATCAGATTACAGTCAGTTCTTTTTATTCAAGGTAGAAGTGGATTGAGATGGTTTGAATACTGAGGAAAAAATATTTTGCATAAGGAATGGGAGTGATGGATGAATGTATAGAGGAACACTGTACATCCAGCTAAATTTACTGGTCCAGGCACTGTAATGCTCAGAAATAACAACACCATAGCTCTCTCCTTTATGTTAGTGCAAGGCAAGAATGTCAATAGAGGTGCACAGGGCCAGGCTCAGGAGATCAAAAGGTGCTGAATACAAAGCAAGAACTGGCTGAAGGGAGAACAGTTGGAACAATGCCAATGTGACTCATCAGAAGAAAATTACAGGGTTAAAAATGTAGGATCCAAGAATTAGAAAAAAAATGAGGAGGATAGGATAGGATCCACAACTACAAAGCAGAAGACAGGATCAGCAGCCAAGAATGAGTCTAAGGTAGACTGGCTGCAGCTCCATATTGAGAAGCCCAAGGCAACTGTGGATCTCATTATATACCTAATATCTAATACAAGAGCAGTACAAGAAATAATGTCCTGAGGGACAGCTGTGCACCATGTGATAGCTAAAGCAGAACTGGCAAAGCAGACCTGGCTGGCTGTATCTCTATTGTCTTGATGGATCTTGACAGGAGTGACAAATGTAAACACAATTATTGAGCTAGCTATGTATAATTACATAAAAGGGCAGATTAATCATAGCCTTCATCTTGAGTTTGTGTGTATGCAAGCTAAACATAAATATATATTGTATGTACTCATGGACTGTGGTATTTTGTAAAAACATCTGAATTTTTTGCTTGATATCAATCTAATGTTATTGTTGTAATTATTAGTAAGCATTTGGCTTTATTTTTAATGTCAGACTTCATTAGGCAGCCATGAACAAAAGGTTTAGAAAAAATCAAACTATCCAGTAACAATAATTCAAATGTTGTGTGGTAATAACTAAAATTTGCAATGCCTTTAGAGGCTGTGAATTCCCACCGAGAGATATAGAGCATTTCAAATTGCTGTGCTCTGGCTGCTTGAGAGCCTTGGTTAGGGAGTCAAAGAACTATTAAAATAATCCAGTATGGTTCTTTAATCTTTTGGTAGTAGCACAATAGACAATTGTCTGAAACATCTTCCCAACATTTTGATCACTAAAAACATTGACCATATTTGTATGTCCCTATGAAAATGCTAGCAAATAAAGCCTGATGAGTAGACTATTAAAAAAAGACAATAAAATAGAAAGAAGTTTAAAAATCACTGGCAATGTCAATTGCCTGGACAACTGCATGACTGTATAGTCCAAGATGGAAGATTGGTAACAGTAGAGTAAAGCACTTAAAAAAAAGCACTTTAAAATCCCTTTGAACTACAAGTTCCAAACCAGTTTCTTTGCAGAAATGAGAGCATCAGTGTCAGGCAAGTTGCAGCTCTATGTGCCCTGTCAGTCATTTACTGGTAGTTCACAAAGAGGTCAAAATGTTTGCAGGGGTTGTTGTATTAGGAAGCAGAGTAGGTATTTGTTTTTCGGCTTTAATATTCGTGAATTTGTCGCTAAAGACAGTAATGTCTTGAAGTTAAAAGGCATAGGCACTTACACCTAACTGTCCTTTTGTTAGTCCCTCCAGCTGATTATTCTACTAACACAGATAAAAATGCTTTTAGAAGCTTTGGAATACTTGTTTGATGAAAACTGCAATAATGAAATTATTCTCATTCTTCAACACTGCAAAATAGGACAAAACCATCTTACAATTAAAATTACAAAAGCAACTTTTAATCAATCCTTCTGCTTTCAGCAGACTTCCCATTTTTGAAACAGCTTGAAGAGGTTGGGTTGACTGCTTAATGGGTCGTAAAGTCCAGAATGTTGCCTTTAGTATATGAGTCTTTATTGGGGTGGAAATGAAAATTTAACCATATTCCAAAAAAAGAGGCCTGGGGAAAGTCAGGGGATAATTTTCCTAGTATCGTGGCTGGTATTTAAAAAAGAAAAAAAACGTATCTGAAAGAAACCCTTTAGCTAATCTTTATAGTGTGCAGGTACATGTCACCACACCCTAGACCACCTAATTGTTCAACCCAGGGGAGGTGTGATGCTCATTACTGTCCTTGTACTCATGTTTTCTGCTGAGGGATGTTGGAGCACACATCACTCCATTGCTGGAGCTGATGACTGAAATCAGTGGCCACGCTATCCAGCCGTGGGGGCTGCCAGTGTGCAGCTGATGCACACTGCCAATGTGCAGACGGTGCAAATCCCACAGCACAGGACACAGGGACAGCACTGCAGAGGGATGGGAAATAGTATTGGTTTTTCAGATACAATTGGGGGATAGCACTTGGTTAAAAACTACTTTTTCAGTCCAATTGTTGATCTTGTCATACAGTGGGTGACATTTAGAAAAAAAGAAAGTGAAATTTGGAGGAAGAAAGGAAGGAAATATGTGTAATATATGAAGATGTGATGCCCGGGGGCAGCTTTAACCACACAAAAACTGAAAAAGCAGTAGCACAAAACTGAAAAAAAATGTTGCATTTTACAGTTGGAGAATATGTCATGGAAGAACTGAATACTTTTGAAAAAATCAATATTTGCATAATGGAAGTGCCATTTTACTCTTGAGGCAGTCAACGAAGGAGTACTTCAAAAGCTGCCTTGTATAGAACCACAGTTTAAGAAACAAATGCAAAACTAAAGTGTCAGCATGGCTTCTGTCAGACAAGCAATATGATTCCTTTGGTCTTCTGTGCTGGAGATATGGAAACACTAACATGCAATACACTACTGTAATCTGTTTCCTAAACAAAATTAAGTCAGACATAAGGTTGAAAGTATACCTCAGCAGCAGAATAAAGGGTAATTAGTTAATGAGTGAATATAAGGTATCTGAACTTTTTCTAGCAAGAAAGATAATTTAATTTCATTTACTAGATTATCCATAGCAGTCAGCTAGGAGATGCTGAGACTCAGATAAGATAAGATATAAAGTAACTCAGATAAGATATAAACAAAACCTTTAAAATATATTGTATGTTAAGACACTCAGATTTAATGAAAGGATCAATTAACTTTCCCAATTTTAATCTTAAAACATCCTGAAGCTGTAACAGTCAAATAATATTTGAGTGACATCTGTCCCAACAAATAGCATTTGATGGGAAATATCTTTATGTGCAACTGAGAGAAAAGAGACAAGGTAATGATTTGATGATCTTTTTTCACATTATATTTCTAAAATTATTTACTTTTAAGTTGCTTTTCTTGCCAAAACAATTCTTAGTGTTCACTATATATCATTAAATTATTACTATTGCATTGGCTAAATAAGAAAACAAAAACAACTCAATGAGGTTTTTTTTTATTTATGGAAATGTCTGATTTGTTATATACAGCACATTTTTGTACAGTAGTTTAAAAAATGACATTCTCTAGGTGTGGAAATTAAATAGAAAATCAAAACCACATGTTTTTGATACTTTGTGTACTGCAGAATGACTAGATTGTGCAATGCTGATTCTGTTTGCCACTTCGTGTTTAATTCGGAAGGACTCATTCCCATGGACTGCTGGGCGAGTGTAGGATCTGCAGGCCGAAGCCTGTTATTCTATGAGTCACCAACTGCAATAGGATCGACAGTTCCATCAGTGATTTACACGTGGTGCTGTGGTCCATCTTTCCTCTCCAGAGCAGAGCCGCGTCAGCTCTGCCGCGCCGGCGGAGTGCCCGGCCTGGGGCCAGCGCCGCGGGCAGCAGGAGCCCTGTTCTCACCAGCACTCGTGCCCTGGCTGTCCCTTAGCTTGGTGGGAGCCAGTGGCAGCGTGGCCACGGCAGCACAGGGCTTGGCACAGCGGTGGCATCTGCCTGGGGGCTCCAACAGGGCTGAAGGCCTGAGGGTAGCTCTGCGTTGCCTTTTCCATAGTGAGTGAGGGTAGCCTGGTACATCAGGCTGTACTTTCTAGTCTTGGTAGCTTTAGGCTAAATCACCAGAAATCACATTCATAACTTTGTCTTAAATGAAGAATCATCCTAGGGAAGGGTAGGTGGGGGGATAGGACTCAATATATACGCATTTCTCTAGGCGTAACTAATTTCTATTTCCCTAAAGGGCTAAGTAGTTGCTCTTTTAAAAGGAGTTGCTGAAAAGGACACTCCTTTTATTCTGATATCATGTTCTATTATCTCTGATGATCAGGACTGCTGGTTAATCATGTTTTTTACATTCCAAATTGAATATATATGTAATAATATGCACTGTCTTCTTCATCAGGCAAAACCATTAATGGCATCAATAGAACCAGTCAGTAAATATTAAAACTCTTGAACATTATAATCACAGAGGTACTCTGAGTTTATGGGTGGCTAAGTTAACATTCACATTTAAAGGCTGGGAGGGATTTGAGCAGTTGTTGATGAACACAAGTATGGTAAATTAGTACAGATCAGGAAGAGTAAATATTGGTGTAGAATGTGCAACCATTTTTGTAAGTGTGGAGTTATGGCTATGATTGGACACTCTCTGCAGCAGATGTACAGTCTAACTTGCATGTGCATTTTCTCTTGTTCATTTCCCTGTCTTAAAATGAACAAATGAACTTACTAATTCTAAGTGTAAAAATAATTTCTGAGGAAAGGCACTGAAATGCAATTTTGAAATTGTATTAAGATATATCTGAAATCCTATTTAGATACTGCACAGTCTTTCGGAATATTTCCCAGTGTAGCATTCCTTGTAAGACAACAGAAACAAGTGATCTGTGTAAGACAGAAAGACATGAAAGACAGTTCTTCTAAAACAATAAAAAAGGGACCAATTTAATGGCTAAACCTGGACACCCTTCTCTCCTGTGATACTACATAGGTCTGCCATTTTACATTATGAATTATTTTCTCTATGTGGCTTAGTACAATGTTGCTATCCCCAAGAGTTCAACAAGCCACTGATGTGTTAGGGAGATTATTTTTTTTCCTTTGTTTTCTTTCAGTCCTGTCTGTGCTACTCTTCGTATCTTTCTGTACTGTCTTATTTCCAAACAATCACCTGGTGATCATTGACAATTCATCTTGAAGTACTATTTTCCTGAAAACATTACCAGTAGCAGCCCATCAGATTTCTGTATATACAGAAATGCCTGTATATGAAGAGAAGGAAAAATATCTTTCTGCTATTTATTATATTTGCATACAGTGCCATGCAGAGTGGCATAGATTTAACATTAGTTTAGTGCTAATGTGTAACAAAAACAGCCATCATATTTTGCTCAGATCCAACCTGAATACTGTTGATACTGTCTACGTTGTATGGGCTCACTGTTGATCACCAGTCACCTGCCAGTTTCATGTTTGATATTACTGTTAACAAGCTCAGATACCTTTGTAATCTTTTAGTTTCTGAGGCACACGTACGTTTTCCCTACAAATCACCTCTAGTCCGGTCCCATCCTTTCAGACTTCCCAGCCCAGCAGTTCAGCAAGATGCAGGTTTGTTTGCACAGCTGCAGCATTGCTTTGTCCTTTGATTTGATAATCTTATATATCTATTTACTTGGGGAAAGAAAATTAACATTTGTCAGTTAGAAGTTCTTGTAAACAGGCTAGGCCCCAAAAGAGACATGTACTTTATAGATAGCATGCAGCACATTCTATCTCCTGTTTAAACTTTCATGAGCTCAGTAATCACAGGCAAGTCACTAATCTCTTTGCTTTCCTTTCTTCACTGGTGATACAGTTGTGGTAAGAATATTCTATGAGGGTTTGGACGTCTTTTCTAAGCTTTGTGAAACTTCTGGACATGCTAGAAATTTTGTACAAGTTGAAACTGAAGATCTAACTTGACTGGGAGAGCAAAGCGGAGTAAAATTAATAGAAACCAAGACATAACTTCTATTCTGTATCAGGGAAAACCTTCATTTTAAAAGCTCGGGCAGTGTGGTGACAAAGGCAGTTTAGATAGCAGGAGGGACCAGGTCCCTAGCTGATCTGTGGTATCACGTCACAACACCATGTATCTTTGTCCCTTTCCTCTTGCAGTACCGGTCAGGGCGGGATGCGCATCGGGGCTCAGACAACGTTTCCAATAAGTCTTCGGACAGCGATGTCAGCGACGTCTCGGCCGTGTCCCGGACCAGCAGTGCTTCCCGTTTCAGCAGCACGAGCTACATGTCTGTCCAGTCAGAGCGTCCAAGGGGAAACAAGAAAATAAGGTGAGCATGATCAGCTATAGTGTCAGTTTTAGCTGTGTAATTTTAGTAAAGGAACACTTACCAATATTTGTGTTTGACATTAGCATTTTGCCTAGGATGATATATGCAGGGATTTTGCAAAATACTGACTTAAATGTCTTTTTTATCTAATGCTTTTTGAAGTCTTCATAGAATTTGTTTTTAGCCAAGTTTTGTTGTCTTAGATTATCTAACATACAGTGAAGTAACAAACATACGCTGTCAGCAAGCATTAGACACACTTTCTGAAAACCATTTTGTAAAATATACTTAATACGGCTGAAAAAACAGTTTAACTTGAAAATTTGTGCCAGCAGAGGCATCTTATTTTTCTTTTAAATAGAACACTGAGCTGTTATAGATGTATTATTTAATGTTTACACAGACCAATTCAATTTATTTAATACTTACACTACTCCAATTTAACTGTAGGTGTACAATCATTGAGCTGCTCTTCAACAAGATGTACTTTGTGTATCCGTGACCAAAACACAGTATTTTTTTTGCCTGCACCCAGTGTGCACTCAGAAGAGCTTTGGCTTTCATTTGATGCACAAATGAAAGACAGTTTTTCAAGAAGGTGTAACCCACCTCCATCACCTACAGTAATTCTCAGAAAATTGCCCTCTTAAAGCATTTGCAAAAGTTAAGCATCCGCTCATATGAGCATTGTTAGGACCACATTGTTTCTGTCATACATTTCTTTCTAAATGTGAGGTATTGCCATGTAAGTTTTACTTGAACAAGGACTTACTAGGAAAATGTTCCAAGGCTCTCTAGTATAGGCTGGACTCCTAGCCAGCATGATTTAGGTTGTGTCTGCTTCTGTCCTTTAGTTTTTGTTCCATTCTTTTTGCGTTTCCTTTCTTCATGCATGCTCTTCTCCACGACCTTAACTTTCATTTATTTTTTTTCTTTTTTCTTTTTGCATGCCTTTTTCAACTTTTGTTGACTTCAGAAGAACAAGGGATATAGAGGGGAAAAAAGAGGGAGGGCTGGAAGGGGATGAACAAGATGAAGTATTTCCTGAGGAGGAAGAAAAAGAGGAGGAGCAGGAGGAAAAAACAAAAGAGCAAGATATTAATGAAAAAGGGGAAGGGCAAGAGGTGACAGAGAACTGTGATAAGGAGGAGATCAAAGAATCAGGGCATGATGAAAAAGCTCAAGAAGACCAAGCTGAGGAAGGGAAAGAGGATGACAGGTAAAACATATTTCTGTTTATGTAGATCTATTCTTTCTCCTGTACCAGTACCCTACTTGTCTTCCCTTTTTATTCCCTTTGCTTGCTTATTGCCTATGCTCTCTACAGCTTTTTGTGTTTGTTTTTGCTTTCAGTCGTCATACTTTCATATTTAATCAAGTTTCATTCTCAGCTTCAATGAACTTGTTCTGCATACCAAATGAGGCAGCACAACAACTTGACTCATTAATATGCATACAACTGCAGCATATTATTTTTTAAATTAGTTTAGACTAAAGTTTGGGTTTGACTGTAATAAACATTATACATTTTAAGCTTATTTATTATATTTCCTACTTGAATTATTATTTAATGGAAAAACATTTTGTTCAGTGAAAACTCAGCAATATCAAAATTATCTTTACTTTTATTTATGGCCATACTAAAGAAGAAAATTTGGATTTTTTTTCAGTCCTCTTTGTGGTGCATACTGTTTGACAAACAATGTGGGTAAACCAGACTCTTTCTTTTTTTGTTCCATGTGAATAACTGTCAAGGATTGCTGTATTGTGGAAGGGTCGTGCACTTCAGCTGCTGTGTTTTTTCCAGAAACATTGCAGCACAACTCGCTCTGGTTTATCAGATAATATTCTAGAATTATACATTTTGCCACAAATCCTTAAAATAATGTAAATGTCTGACATTTTTGTATTGCAAAATCCATGTATGTCTCATTGAGAGAAATAAAACATTCCCTCTTTCTTCATTAGAAAAATTGAGTTTCAGATTTGATGAATATTCTTGAACCCATTCTCAATCGCACAAAAATCTCAGAAAAAATACATTTTCTTTCAGCCTGAGCAATTATGCACTACCTCTAAATAACTAATGCCTGTAAAATTGTGCTCATATACATTAGGGTAAGCATAGAGCAGTCTATGCAAATCCATTTTCTTTCCATTTTCTTATTACAAACTTGCTACATGCTTGTATATGCTCATGTATGTAGCATACTCAAAACAAGGGGGATACAGAGGGAGAATCAAAATGCCTAGTGTATAGTCTTGGGTGATATGAACTAATATAGCCATACTACTGCCTTTATGTATTGTGCCATCATCTCTTCACTCGTTCATTTGCATTTTAGTTTTTGACAAATCAGTTGTTTAGAACCAGCTGTCTTTAAAAGTGCCTTGGCATATGTGCTCCAGGGACTGCTGTATGGTAGTGTATGAAAGGATTATTTAAAGACCTTTTTCTCTACCATTTCTCACTAATTTCCCAGTCTAATGGATCTGAAAGTCCTGCCTTTCAAAAGCATGACTCTGATCTTGGTTTCTAGATTTCACTCAAGCTGGTCTTTAGCCAATATGCTGTCCCCCATGGAAAGTAAACTCCTTTTTGAGAAATAGCTCCTTTTTTCCTGTGCCAGCTTGTTCTTCTGGTTGCTAGCTGCTCTCTGCCTTCAGGAAGAAGAGCCACAAGCCAGGAGTCTCTAGGCTATAAAGAAACAAGATGTTATTAAGTGACCATTGTGTAGTGACTTCTGTTTGTGTTAGATTTTGGCTCCCTTCGTGGAAATCAATCTCTAATATTATTTGCCCACTTTGCACATACTGACCACTTTTAGTATGCAAGTGAATAAACAGAAGAGTTTATATTCACCTTCCTTTCCCATGGTAGAGTCAGTGCACATTTTTTAGCATTGTCTGAACATTTTTCTAGGGTAAGAATCAAACAGAAGAGACAGATTGATCCCTGGANCAGCATTTTTGAAAATTCTGTGCCTTCTGCTCATTTCTCTGGCAATTTTTAAAATAACACATACTTGGCAATTTATAAGATAAGGTAATGACTTCAGCTTCCAAAAAAGAATGTTTTCAGACATACCACAAATATTAAAAGTAACCAAACATATCAATTAAACATATCAGTAGGTGTTTGAGAGACCTAGCAGAACAAAGGCAGCCAATTCTTCCTTAATAGAATAGTAGTAAATTATCATGTAGTTCTTGAGATCTTGGGCATCAAGGAAAGTTTATTGAGGATGGGAATTTTCAAGATTTATTTTTACTTCAGGGGTGCATCAGTAGTTGCACAGCAGTCACCTTTCCTCTGGGCACTCTGGAATGCAAGAGCTGCTCACAAATCCCTCCATCATCAAAAATTACCTTGTTAAGGACACCTCATACCTCTTGATGTTACTGTGTTTATATACTTTATGAGTAATGGTAATAGTCCCACTAAGATCTTCAGTCTGCTGAGATCATGGGTGGGTTGAAATGACTGTAAACACAGACATCCATCACTAATTCATCCCATGCCTATTTCAAAGAGTACCTTGGCACAATAAAAGGCTTTTGGAGCACTGGAGTACATTAAATCAATTAATCTTTTTTTGGCAGAAATAGTTGCAGCACCAGGTTTTGCCTTAATTAAACCTTGTAAAACTAAACTTTGGCATATGCTTGACCTATAGAAAAATCATAGTTGTGTTCTTTCTCTGCGGTACATGCTAGCAAAAAAAGGGTGGCTCCAGCTTTGCTGTTGAGTATTTATTACATAGAGTTCACAGACTTTTTTTCTTACTCCATCTTGATAATCTCAGGGCCAAAAATAAAGACTTCTTAGATATAATCTTTGATCATTAATACTTTTTATTAAAGGTAATCTGTTTAAGACTGCTCTAAATTTTATCCTATTTTGATATTTTTCTAAATATCAATCCTAAGCATTAATTCTGATAGTCACAGTAGTTTTGTTTTGCAGTGTGAATACACAGAAAATGTAGTCACAGAGCAGGATTTCACTGTTGAAATACAGTAGAAAAATACAACTTCTGTTCCAAGCACAAAGAGTCTAAATTGTGAAATAACATGTGAGTCCAGAGAGGGAAGCAGAGAAGAACAAAAAGATGTTCCACATGACAGAGATAGGTACAACACAGTGTTGGGGGCATCTTGACAAGAGAGAATGTATGCTAAGAGGAGATTTGAGGAGAGAAAATAAGGTATCTTTATGAATGTTTCTGGAGAGCTGTTTTCAAGCATTCAAGACAATGAGGACAAAACATGAGGTGCTTGCTAAAAATATATCAAGTGGATGAGGGGCAAGTTTGATGATCAGGAGTTGATTTTTCTGTCTTGAATGAGAGACGATAAATATAAGGAACAAGTGCTAAGATACTAGGAAATAAGGATAAATTATGTACAACTGTGTAAAAGAGAGTGTAACTTTAACGGATGTGTGGAGGAAGATGAGACAGCCAAATATAAAGGCTATGGAACTTATCTTTTCTTTAGTATCCTGGAAGGGGTTATTGGGTAAATTGCCAGGGCTGGAGAAAAGCACTGCAGTATCTGTCATTTGAAATAGTGAGAGAGTGGACAAAGCAATTATCTGTGTGGGTGGACAGAGAGGGCAGGGATGGGAAATAAAAAGCATGTGCAAGTCACAAAGTTTTGCTATGTATTTGG
>WAAG01054195.1:5651-18576 GCA_013390105.1 Tichodroma muraria | reverse complement strand
ACTTCCAACAGTGTGATTTTTCCTGGCTGTGAAGCCCATGGCTGTGGCACTACAGAAAAAAATCAAGTTAAGAGAAGCTGCCATCCCTGGCAAACGCCTGAGAGTAAAATTACCACTTATAATTAGGATTCTGAGAGATCCCTGTGAGAAGCAGAGCTGGAACCCACTGCAAGCACAAACCAAGTGTTTGCCCCCTCAGGTAACATTACAGGGAAACCCAGAGTAACCCACTTATCTTACAAGCAGCAACACTTGCAAGCTAAAGAGCTACTAACAAAAACACAGAATGACACTAAATATAAAGGATTCATCTCAGCAATGCTAGAAGGGAGAAAAAATGGAAAAGAGAATATTGTAAAAGAAAAGTAAGTTTTAAAATAAATATTTCAAGATTTAAACTAATAGTAGGAAAGCCCATAAATCATCTCTACAATTGGTCTGTTTCCAAACATCCATCTGCTCCAAATATATGCCTATTACCAGGTTTTCAGCATACAATATGGGAATAAGAGGACTGTAGAAATCTAATTTACTACTGCAGGCAAGAGATGCCAGAGAAGGGGTTAGAGGAGTAGGCATAAAATCCTGTAGAGGGTTGAATTTTTCTGTGAGACTAACTATAGCTCTGCACAGTGTGATTTTGTATAAAATGACATAACACCAAGCCAAGGCAGCCAAACCAAAGTTACCTTCCTCTCAATTTCTGTCTCCCTGCTTGGGGCCAGGAATCCAAGGATTTAAGGCACTGGAGGGTAAGAAAGGCAAGCCTGAATAAAAGGCACAGCAAATCATAAAAATATTACACAGTACAGTACCAGTACTGGTACTAACAAAAAATGTGGCTGGACAGGTCTTCCTGAAAGATAAAGTAGCTCCTGTGACTTCTGATCTATTTCAGGTATGAAATAATGAAAAAGAATAATTTTGACAAGTCTGTAGAGCACAGTGCAAAGAGTGTTTGTTAGCAAGCTCATCGCCGTGATGACAGGCTCTCAGAAACACTGGGATTTCTGACACTGCTCTGCAATGTGCCCACTGCAATAACTGCTGTCAACTATACAATATCAGATTCAAACTCTAGAAGCCACTTTATTCCACCAGACTACTTCTCTCCTTTTATGTCTGCTTTGTGGCCAGTATATGAATGTCCAGAGACTTCAGGCCCTGCAGCACCAGCTGCTTCTCAGATTCTTTGAGCTCCCATTTGAAAGGTGCAGGAGTGGATTCACACAATCGCAGCCAAGTCCACCAGTCAAACCTGTATATCATTGTTGTGTTCTTTCCTACCAAATTGCCAGGTGTTGCATAAGGAAGAGGACCAAACTTAAGGCATAGGCCTACAACAAGTTACTGAATTTTGTGTGTACTTTAAAGACTCAGGATTGCAGTTTTTCCTTCAGTCATAGTCGCAGAAGAGGATATGATGACGTGCATAGCCTGGGGTGGGGAACTTATTGACTTGCTTCCCAATACATTTCTTCTCTGTACAAACCTGAGACACATTTCTGATCAGCAGCAAATCACAGGATTTAGCTACAGGGATATAGCCAGATAACAACAGTCATGATGGCAAGGATAAGAGAGACACTTTGCTCAGCTTTTTCCTTCAACAGGATAAATTCAGATTCTCCTTGTATTTTAGCAGTTCAGAATTAACCTCCCCAGCACAGCAGAATTTTTCTTTAAGTTCAGCATTCTGTGCTTAATAAATTTCATCACTAAAGTTGCTAGAAAATAAGACTTGTAAATAGTGCCCAGCATGGCCTCACTGATAAACACCCTGGCAGGCACTGAACCATAGGAGATGTGCAGTGCAATCCTTCAGATCATGGAGAGCAACATCTGAGCACAAACAGCAGAGAAGCAGCAAGGTAAGAGCTGCTAATGAAGAGAGGAGAACTGGAAGTCTAAAGGAGAAGTCTAAGAAACACAGAAAGCCATTTTACACATAACAGAGTGCACATGTGCGATCATACAGTGGAAGCAGGAGAATTGCAGAAACCGTGTGAACTTGAAAACACTGAAACTTGCAAGAGCAAAACCTGCTAGGTCTAATCTATTGTCACATTCAAAATTCTGCCTACCACGCACCTCAAACATTCTATCTTTTGTATTTTTAAACATGCCCCACTTGTGCAGGGTTCAAGACAGCCCAGCAAGCGTGTGGGACGAAGAAGGGAGAATACCCGTCGATAACATTTGAAAGGCCAAAAGGATGAGCAAGAGCCAGAATTCAAGGTTTCTCTTGTATGATCCAGCCTCAGGGCAGGGACGGGCAAGAACCAAAATCTCTTACCATTGTTACTGTTATCATCCACTAGGATGATCTCCTTGAGCAGGTGAGCAGGAGTGCGGTCGATGGCTGAGTGGATGGAGCGCAGGATCACGGAGAGCGCCTCGTTGACGAATATGAACACGATGCTGACTTCGGGAAGACTCTCAGGAAAAGTGAGGTTTCTGCACCTGAAGGGAAAGGTTGAAGAAAAAAAAAAAAAAAACCATGTAAATTTTTGGCAGTCGCAATGCAAACAAAAAAACATTTCAGAGAAATCTATCCCCAGTTGAAAGAACGCTTTAAAAGATACAGCTCCAAAGAACATCCTGCTGTTAAAGCTAAGACAGATGGTGCAGCCAGAAAAAGCACATACAACAGTGGAAAACTTACCTGTAAGCACAGTCAAGGGGTTTAATCAGAAAGAGGAATACTCTCATAACCTGATGCATTTTTCTTTCCTTTTTCAAAAATAGATATTTCATCCACATTCCAACTTGCTTATGGAAACAGCAGTATGGAAGGGCTTCCCACAACTTTAAAGCTCCTTAGTGTTTTATTAGGATTTTTTTCACCTCCTTCTTTTCCAAAAGGATTCAAATCTTTCAATTATATGAGTAGAAAGCTCTTTTACCACTTTACCTTTTTAAACTGTCAGCAAAATATTTGCTTTTTTAATAAAGCCACAACTTAATTGAGTAAAAGGAATTAACTATTTTTCTGTGAAACTTGTAGCATTTTAATGCAATGTTTCTGAACAGCAATTATTCTACCTTATTCTCAGACCTGAAACTATTTACTAGGATGAAATTAGGCACAGGATGACTCAGGCAGCATTTTTTGATAGACTTTGTAGATGGAAATGATTGATGTTAATGCTTTTCTCTACCTCCTGACAACACTGACCTCTCCAGATGCCAGGGTTCACTACAGCCAGGAACCCCTGAAAATTGTGGAAAGCATAACTAACAGCCAGTGTTTTGCATACAGAAAGTATGGATGGATTCAGTATTTTTACATCATGCTTGAATATGACTCCTTAACTAAATCTGTTCTTCAGTTCAAAGAGAAAAATTCTTTTAGGATTTTTTATTTTAATTTGTATAGCAAATAAATACAGAGAAGTATCACAAAAGCATTCCTCTTAATGTGCTGGATGTTGTACAAAAATTAAATTCAATCAAGGTGATTAATTTACTTCTATGCTTTTACAGGTTCTGAGAAAAGTCTGTACCTAGGACACATTATACCCAAACCAACTGAGATAGTATAATATTCAAAATTCAGCTGGTCAACCAATTTTCTAAATTCAGTCATTGGTTTGAAATTGATGGAAATCACATTAAAGAAGCTTTTTAATATTTTAGGTACTTCTCTCTCTGTCACCATGAAAAAGAATTATAAGGACATATAAAACAGAAAACACAGTCTGGAAAAAAGTAGTAACAGTTCAAGTCTTAAAAAGTGTACTGTATGTTTTCTAGTAAATTTTAGGGTTCATACACCTTTTACACCTTTTAGAAACAAATATGAAACCTCATTGTCACAGAGATCCACAGCTTTTTGTTCCATGGCATCAAAACCAGAGGGAAATAATTAAAATGGTGTTTTACTGATTCCCACTTGGGGCTTGATCTTCTGCAGCATAAAAAACCAAAACTTTCTTTCCCAAATCAGTTTGTATTTCTACTGGTGTGTTAATCCTCTATTCATAGGTAAAACAGCTTTCAGCATCAGAATAAAAAGTTTTCTTTAAAGCATCCAAGACTAGATTTTATGCAAAATAAGGCACTACAATAGGAGGCAAGCGGAGTTGCCTTTTCTTCCAGAAGACAATTAGTGCAAGGCAGTACTGTTTTTCTCTTTTAGCCAGTAGTGCAGGGGTTAAAACCTTCAGCCAGGACAGAGGGAGCATGAGTTCAATCTTCCCTGATCTCCTCAGAGAGCTAACTACTAGCCAGCTTGGTGTGATTATTTTCAGTCCCCCTTTTCAGGGTCATTCCACTTAAATTAAACGAAGCTGGAGTGATACCAAATCTCTCTAACCTCATGTTTAAGGTAAATCCCTTGGAGGAAGGACCTGCAGCACATGTTCAACTAGATGTTTGTGCATTTTAAAACAAACTTCACTATTTATGTCCAATCTTCTAGATTATAAAGCCACAAAAATTCTTGTGATCACTTTATTCTTTCTTTTGCAAGCTAGTATTTATTATTTCCTTTTTGCTAGTGACAATTTGGCTGAAGAAGGCATTTTCACAGAGCCTGCAAGTCAGGTGTCAGGGCAATTTACTGCAATGCCATATAATCCCAGGATGGATGAGGTTGGAATGGGCCTCGGGAAGTCATCCTGTCCAACTCCTTGCTCAAGCAGAGTCCCCTAGAGCCAGCTGCCCAGGAAAAGCACTTTCCCTATTCAGACTGCATTGGGATGCCTCCAATGGTGGAGACTCTACAACCTGTGCTTCAGTTTGTGTCCACTGCCTCTGGTCCTGCCATGGGCAGCACTGAGAGGAGCCTGGCTCTGCCCTCTTCGCAGCCTCCCTTCAGAGATTTACCTTGATGACATCCCCTCTAAGCTTCCTCTTCCCCAGGTCAAACAGTCCTAACTCTATACACACACTGGTTTCATATCTTCTTAAGAAGAAAAGACACTTTCCACACCTGTCCCCTGTACCCTAGAGTGAGTATTTTAACCTCTGAAATCGTTCCTTAAAAAAAGATCACTTTCCGTGGTGAACAATCTCTAAAAGTCCTGCCCAGATGACCAAGTAGTTGAAACAGGCATAAATTCACTTGGGCTGAGAACTGTCAAACCTGAGGTGAATCTTTGACAAATGTGAGTTTTAGAGACCATCAGGTTTAAGTGGCATCAGACAAAAGGATTTCCAATGTGCATATTTCAGGCTCAAAGTGGCTAGGAGGCCTCTGTACTTATAATCATATTAGAATTCTTAAATACTAACACTCAGATTTTTCCAGAAGATGCTAAAACCATTAGAGATCCAGGTCCTTGAAGGACAGACCTGTTCATGCCAAATGGTGTGTATGCATCCAGATTTTGAAAATTTGTCTTTGAATAGGCTATGAACTAGTTAACAGGTTTAAACCTACGAAAATAATCTTCAGGATTACCCTTTGAAGAACCTACAATTTCTTGTTATTTTAGTGATGTGCTTGCAGCCAAAATGAAACGATATAAAATGGTCCAGCAAACAAATCTACTGCCAATCTATCTTTTAGCTATCTACCTTAGGCATGGTAACCTTTGTTATCTTCAACCACAACAACGTACAAAGAAGATAAAATGAAACTCTAGCAGAAAATGAAACTCTGTCTGGTAAGATATGGTACCTATTAAAGAATTAAGAAAAACAGAGGGATTTTTGAAAATACTTTGAATGACAATAAAAATATATTGAAAACAGCTCAAAGAAGTTGCTTCTTTAAATATTGGTGGTTTTTTCTCCTTTGTCAATTAAGATAAGCTTGAGATAAATGTAAAATACACTATTGCAAGAAATTAGAGACAAATTATATCTCAAAAAGATTCTAGATGACAAAACAGACCCCAATACACTGCTGCACTGCCATAAATCCATGCATAAATGGAAATGCTCAAACAAAATTTCTGCCTCTGATGAGTCTTCCATCCATTTAAAAAAAGCTATTTGTATTGGTTTTTCCACCTGCATTCATTTACATCGTACATATTTGCAATTTTTATCACTCTGGACAAAATTTTTCATTGCTGGCAACTTGTACAGGCAAGAGCAAAGATTTAATCCTGTGAAAGTAATTTGATTCTCTTTTTGCACCACTATGCCTTAAAAGATGACTACAGATGACATACAGATGACAGAGAACAGAATTAGACTCCTGTTTTGCCTAATTTCTTTAGTCTTTTCAAGAAGACTAATTTTCAATGAGGGTACATTCCTGAACTGAGTTCATGTTTTCTTTTTTTTTTTTTCTATTCAGACGCATTCATTATCTTTACTTCCAGCTCAAATACACTTATTTTTCAGTGTGTCTATAGTTTTTAAAAAATAATTTTTCCTCTCTACATTGTTTTTCAGATCAGCTGACGACAATAAAAATTGCCCACTTTTTTTTTAATTTAAACAAATCAGAATTAACCCAGCCCCAGATCCTGCACAGAATGTAGAGCACTTATGCATTTTCACAAGTATGTCCGTCATCATCTTTATGCCAAGTTACATGAGGAACAAAATTCTATATTGATAAGAATGAACAAAAAATAGCTACGGGGAGAGAGAGAGGGTGTGTTTGTTTAAAATATGCTGAAGGGGGGAAGAGGAGAGGAAACTGTACGGATAGAGATCTCAGCTCCATGAAGCTCAGAGAAGGGAGTGGTTGCGTGGCAACCACAAGGTGCAGGTGCCAGTGGCAGCCCCACCAAGGGCCCCGGACCTGCTTCTCACACGGGGAGGCTCCCCTAAATATACACTCCACGAGGCACACGGCGTGCTCCAGTGTGGCACTGAATTTCAAACACACATTCCAAATGGCGGCATTTAGAGCTGCAATAGCGAGCATCATTTCAACAAAGCTAAAAATTACCGCGAGCAACCCACTCCGCTCAATTACATCGGGCTAATAGCACCAAAGCAGCAGTTGTCATGGTTACCAGAAATTGAGAGAAACTCCTGGTGTTCTATTTCAAGCACAGCTCTGGTAAATGGAGAGCAGCATACGTTATGAGGCTCCTTTCAAATATTTGTCCACAAGACAACTCTATTCCTCCATGCATTGTGATAATTCAATTTAGCCAGTCATTAGCCATTAAAATCAGTTTAGCGTAACTACGCATTAAAGCAACAAATCAAAAATGATTTCCTGTATTAATAAATTATCTCTGAGACCTTCTACAAATATGTGCATAAATTATGTACACAAACTATTTTCTGCAAACTTTGAAAAACTTTCACCAAGACTATCACATCAAACAATAGCAAACCCCCGTGGTTTTGTTTAGAAAAAAAATTACAGCATATATTCCATTTTTTTTGTTTTGCTTTTGTTTTTGGGAAGCTTTTTGGGTTTTTTGGGGTTTTTTTTTTGTTTAAGACATGATGCAATAAGGATGTTACTAAAAGCATTTTGAGGTTCAAGTATTGCTCTAGGAACATACATGGGAGCAAGTTTTAGTTCCAACAGCGTAAGAATTTCTCAGAAGCACAAACAGAAACAGAATTGTAGTTTCTTCAAGAACTGGTAACATTTTGTCCACAGCCAAAATGGCAAATAGAAGTTCAAAATATATGGGAGTAAAAAAACCAAAACATTCTGGCACAGATTAAATAAATAGCACTAAAACTCTGGCAAAAGAACTGAGTATCGTAAGAATTCCTGCACAACTATTTATGTATTTATGTTTATAATTTCATTATGTGATCATACTTCATTTTTCCTTTTGCTGTTATCAGTATTTGAAATGTTAACTGAGCTGTGCTAACCAGGTTGGCATTGAACAGCATATAAAAAGGTCCTTTTTTTTTCCTTTACGAGTGTACGTCATCATTAACTTGGGTTATTTGAGCAGCCTGAAGACTGCAGCAGATTTGGTATCACTGCCAGTGATATTAAACACTTCTAGAGCGGCCATTTGAGGAGGTACATCCCAACAGGAAAACCAAAGCTCAGCTCAGAATCCCAAGGGGTGGCTGCTCAGGCAGTACACACTGCTGCTGGGAACTACTCTGAAGGCAAAGGTGAGATAAGAAAAACAAGAATCAAAGGTAGAGAGATAAGTAAAAGAGAGCATGAAATATGACAGAATTAAACAAGATTTTTAATATAATATTAAAATATAATTTAATATAATGTTAAAATATTTAACAAGAATGCTGAATACTTTGATAAATTTAGGACTTCTGTCCAAACAATACATTACAGGCTTTTGTGCTCTTTTTAAATTACTCCTTCAAAACATCAAAACCAACAAGTAATATTAATGTTCTCTTTTACCAGCAGCAACAAAAGGACTTGGTCAGAAATTAACAAGGAGCCATATCCATCAGTAATATGAACCCAGCAGAACAGAACTGTTTCACAGGGACATGTAGGAGCAAAGGTTTATGGAATACCAGTCTGGAGGAGCTGGCCTGTGGGGAGAAGTAGAGATTACATACAAATGTCCAGCCTTTACCTCACCATTTGAAATCATATGTTTTTCTTATATCAGTTTTAATAAAGGAAAAAATTATAGAAGTCTGATGCATGCTACATCCAGGATTGTGTTTACCACCATAAGACTGATGGACATTTTGGACAGGTATAAACACATAAACAACTTTTGTCCCTAACCACATTCTCCTCAACCAACCAGTGCTTCATTTTTCTTCCTTGTACTCCCATCTGCATTCAGGGGACCTCTTGCCTGCTCTGCTTGTGCCCACTTTATCACAAACCTAATTTTGCTGTCTTCAAGGTTTCTACCATTGTCCCTTGGCAAACTGAGCTTCTAAATAATCAGTTTGGGAGTGGTGAATTGTTTGAAAGAAGAAGAGCCTACATCTTCTTTATAAATAGCCAAAGCCCTTCTCTGCACAGGAAACAGGACCTCTCCTCTGCACTTTTCTAGATGCCAAACTTTCAGCCAGGAAAAGGGCAAACCTGCTGCAAGCCACAGGCTATACCACACTACTTGACAATCTCCAAAGAATTAAAACATCTGAGCTTTTTGCCTTTCACCCTTCTTGCCCTTGCTTCTTTCTTTTGCTTCTTTGCTTTCTTCCAGTCAGTTACACTGACTGAAAAGGTTGGTTTGCATTTACTGGACAGGTTTCTTCATATCAGACAGTCTATGCAGGAGCCAAATCCTTTGAAACAGCTCCTCTGATGTGATCCTGCAGAAAATTTTCTTTCCTGCTACGCCTCCCTTGCTCATCATGTAATCAAAGAAGAATATTACCTCCCTCTCCCATGTGTGCTTCAGCACAATGGATAAGGCAACAAAAATTTACAAGCCAACAAAGCAGAATCTTAAGTGCATCCACTCAAAAGGAGTTCGGGAGACAGCTTCAGGACCCCTAAACAACCTAACTTGTTATAATGAATTTCTGCATGAGCTTGTTTCATTCACATTTCACTCACAGCAAGTTCTGTGGGTACTGCCTGCCCTACTAAAAGTAATGAGCACAACAGAATTGTAACTAACACAGAACTATTATCCTCTGTTCCTGCATGCAGCAAGGGTAATACTGCCTTCCTCAGTACTTCCAAGCTCATTAGAGCCAGAAGCTATTTGTCAGTCTGTGATGTAGACAGGTTATGGGCTAACAGATGCACAGAAGGGTGGGGAACAGCACTGCACTCAACTCCAGCAGCACAAAATCAGGCTCTGGCAGAGACAGTACTCCACAATAAACCCTGCACTGTCTACTGAGTACTGCAAAAACTGAGTCCACTTCAGGGTGTGATTATTACTTCAGGAGGCTAAAATATCCAGGGCAGTTAATCTCTTATTTACTTCTAAGAGATTATTTTGGACTGTGCTGGGGACACTCTGTGCTAGCACAAATACAATGAAAAGAAACCAAACTCAGAATGGGACAGGAGGCTCATGGCTGTACAGAGGGTCAGAAACCACTCTGCAGAACCTAAAGCATGAGAAAGTCCTTCTGCAAGGTGTGACAACTGCCACAGCTTGACCCAACTGTGCTCTGCTGGATGTTTCCATCCAATGTGATGGTCTTTTTCTAGAGAGGCCAGAGTTGAGAGGCTTGGGCAGGGTGCACTGCCCTAACTGCTAAATGTGTTCTACTGCCTCTTCATGCCACCCATGCTGAAGGAGTGGGCAAAGCTGGATTTTTGCCCTCTCTGCCATCTGTGTTGTGGCTCAGCAATCTCTAACTGTCCTCTGCTTTTGTCATGGCATTAATGTTGACAATCTCAACCCTAGAAAATGCTGAATGTTATAATCTGGTGTTACTACACACGTGGAATGGCCTTTCTCTCTGCAGAGCCTTGTACAGACATGCTGAGCTCCCCCCTAAGATACGTTGATGTGAATTCTCAGAGCGCTGCAGGCAGAAAGGTCAAAGCTGAGTCACAGCAATATGATATAAAAGGGGTAATATCACAACTTTGGCAGATCACTTAATTCTCCTGCTCTCAACTGGGGCTAACAACGTATGAATTTCCTCAGGTTTCAGGTGCAAATATTGCTGTCTTCCCAAATTCCTGTACTTCATATGATAGGTTCTGAATACAGATGACAGACCACCACTGAGCCCAGACAGAACTACGTGAGCTCTACTCCTTTATCTACGTGTCACAAGCCTTTGCTGGGATTCCACTGTCATGCTTACTCTTGCAGAATTACTGCTAAATCCAGGCTAATGAGCTTGGTTAAACCCTGGCTATCTGTCCGGAGCTACTGTGGTACCTCTTATACATGTGATTTCACGCATTTCTAGTCAGAACAAAAATACCACAACTGACTGAGGTCCAGCAAAGTTAACTAACTCGGTCTCCATGTCACTTGCTGGATGCTCTCTTCACACCACGCTGTCCTTGGCTTTCACGCTGTGCTGCTTGAGCCCAGCACCTTCCCAAGGACAATTTAAATACAACTATACAGGCTCAGGAAGTGACTTCTGCACTTGGCTTAAAAACCAGGCACTAGAAATTCCAAAAAGTGATTATTGCACTGGAAACATACTCTCACAGGGTAGGCTTTTTTCGCCCACAACATTCATGCATGTGCTCTCCCACAAATGAGAATTTGCCTGTCAGGAGCAGTAATTTTTTTTTTCAACAGCTGGACTTACAGAACACCTGTAGCTCTGCACTCCACAGGGTGCTGTAGATACAGCAAACAGTTTGCATACTGCCTGACAGCACAGCTCATTTCCCTCAGGGTCAGGACTTACTACTTGCCAGTGTCAGAGTCCCTGCCTGCTCCCCAGCCTAAGGGTGCAGGGAACCTGCCTGAGCTACCATTACTAAGCCATTATTTTGTAGGTATGTATCCCTAAACACACAGTGATGTCTGTCATGTCTCTGGCAGACAGACAGTAAAGGATCAAAACTTTCACAGGAATTAGGATCATGATTCATTTCTAACTAGAGTTTCTCTTAAAATCCTAACCTTAATTTCTTTTCAGCTACAGTAACATTCACTTTCTCCATATTTTTAATTTTTAAAACACATAGTTATAAAAAACTTATATTTAAATCATTCAGAAGAGTAATTTCAAAAGAGCTATAAGAACAGAAACATTTCTATCATTGATCTAGTTAAAAAGATTCCTTTTTCCTCTGGATTAGTTTACAAATAAAGAACAAAAAAGAGACTGTCCCTACGGGCACTGCTAAACTGGTTTAACCAAAACACAAATACAATTGCATGGACTTTGATTTCCTTAAAGTCAGTATTTCAGCAAATCTGCAACAAAAATATTACTACAATGCAACATGTAATAATTTATAGCATAGATACTGTTAGAAGTGCTGCCTGGGATGGCGTTCATATATTTTTGCTATCATCAACTTAATGTACAGCATCAACTTAATGTGCAGCAAAATGCACCACTGCTTTTGTAATGAAAATATTTAGTTAGAATAAGTGAATAAGATCACATTTGATTCACTAAGTACCCAGCATATTCATTTTAATGAGCTCTTTTTTTAATGAGCTGCAAAAAAAGCAGCTTTCCCTCCACCTGTTTCTCCATCTCCAGAGCTGCTGTTTGTAAAAAACCTCAGATGTATCACCAAGGCTTCAAAAAAGTTGAGCATTAACTGTCTCTGTGACCAGTGCTGCCCAAACAGGCCTGAGATGCACTAAAGGGAAGGTTGTTCCCTCCCTTGGTCCCATCCACCTCCTGGAGCCATGCTGGAATAACCCTGGATGCAATCACCCTGCCTGGCACGTGTGATTCCAAGCAGAGACCTGCCCAGGGAAGGAGGATCCCTGGGCTTTCAGTGCTTGGCTCAAAGGTGTATTTCACCACTAAACCTCACCAGCTTCACCTGCTGACTGACCTTAATCAGGCAGTTCTGGGCTTTCAAAGAAAGCAGTTCTTATTTTGCCAGATTATCTAATAAAACTGAAAATTAGCTTTAAAAGGTTCTTCTTTTAGTAGAAAAATCACACCTGCTATCTAATGTAAATTGTAGGTGAGATGAAGCTTCCAATGGATCCTGAAGAAATGTTAATGAATACTTAGTGGGACTTCAACAGGACTGACTTTGGGCACAGCAGTGCTTCAGAAGAAAACTGAAATGTACAGCCTTCATCTATTTGATAGAAATTACTTATTCTGGCTGCTATCTTTACCTGACCCACAAGGTAAGCCTTGCAGGTGGAGAAGAGCCTGAAAACCACCAGTGTGGGCCCTGCATGTGGAGAAGAGCCTGAAGGTCACACAGTGTGGGCCCTTGTTGTAGTTTAGCCGGGATTGGCCAATGTATATTACTGACACTTGATAAAACCAATGAAAGCGTGGCTACGCCTTTACGAATACACCTTTTAAGTGCAAACCGGGGAACTTTCGCTCTCTTGGTTTCCGGTTGGAGCAGAGGTAAGAAGTGCTGCCCAGCCCGTTCCCCCGCGGCCCTCGGGGCCTGGTGGGGGCCGGGAGGGGGGAAAAGATCGCGGAGCCGAGCCACGGCCGCTGATAT
>WAAG01054193.1:2438-33101 GCA_013390105.1 Tichodroma muraria | reverse complement strand
CTTTTATCCCAGCACATCCAGAGCTTATGGAGGGAGCAGCATTCCCTGAGGGATGTATCCTCACAAGATGATGCCTTAATCCGTGTGCAATGGCTCAGAACTCCTCAGTGCTTGCAAGAGCCCTGCATTGTTTGGTTTAGTTTTTAAGACCAAAGAAAATCTGGGCATCAAATACTTGATTTACATTTCCAGGCTTTTTCATAAGTTAAAAGCAAATAGTCTTAGAAAAACCCTTATTTGTCAAATATATCCAGAACATGCAGAGGGGGTTGTTGCCTCAGAAGTACATTTATATATTAACTCAATGAAGTTTTTCTATTTGCATAATCCTAAATAAAAGATTAAATATGAAATATTATGTCCTAGAAGAATTTAGAGGAATGCTAATTATTAGTATTTCTGTTGATGATAATGAGGAAGATTTACACCAATGTTAGAGGGAAGAAGAGTAGTTCTACATCCTAAATGTCTTTTCTTACCAACTGGTGTTTAATACCCCTGGGATTTCCAGCTCAGGCTTTGCCATGAAATAGAGATAATGAGGAAACAGAGTATCCATCTTAAGGGATGACAGCATTAATAAATGGCAGATTAGGGCTGAAATAATAAACCAGCTCTGTGATTCAGCCTCTGCTTTCCTAGATTAGTTCCTCTAATCAAAACAGTATTTGTGGCTGCAGTTATGTCTTTCAGGCATGCTTGAAACCCTGTTTTGCACATTTCTTTTCCAAGAGTGTTGTTGGGTTTATTGCAATATTTTAAAAAGCTTTAAATTTTTCCCTCTTTCTCCATGATGTAACCTTTGATTTGTTATATTTTGGAAGGATCTTCTTCTTGAAAGATAATAAAAACATGTCATACACTTGGCTGTTATCACAGCATGGCCTTAGGCAGCTTTTTTTTTTTTTAAAGTAGGCTTTTTATTATCTCGGTGCCTTAAAAAAGAGCAGAACTGCACCAAGCATGTTTCCACCATGCATTTTATAATACAAAACCCAGGAATTAATTCACACAAGGGAATTCTTATGCCATTTTCAAATTCAAGCCTGTTCTACCACTAATAGAATATAATGCACAGGAGAGTTGCTTTTCCCAGGTGTTGGAGTATTTTTAGTCCTACTGAACAATTTATTTGAGATTCTCAGTTTTCCAAGCACATGCATGTTGCTCCCAGAACTTCCAGGGTGATGCCCAGCACTGCCCCTGTGTTCTGGTCTGACTCCCTGGACTGCAGCACATGTTTACACTGCTCCCTTAGCAGCAGCAGAGAATTAAAGGAAGGTTGCTGTGGCTGTGTTTTCCATGGCTGGTGGGAGTCCCAGCGCACTGGGAAAGCTGGAATCTGCACTCTGGTGTGGCTGAGAGCTCCAGAAACTTTGGCTGGAATGAAGCGCAGCAGTTTGGGACTAAGGATAACCAAGTGCATCTTGTGGCAGGAGGAGAAGGCACCACAGACCTGGAATATGATGGTCTGTGACTCTACAAAGTGTTGATGAAATCTTTATCAGTTAATGTTTATTTGCTTCCCTTTGAACTTCTGTTAAATGGTTGAATGAAAGGGAGTTTTAGTTCATGTCAATAAAATTACATTTTTCACTCAGTATGTGGCAATTTCTTTTTTCTGTACCAACTCACTGCATTTTCTCTCCACATGCACCAGTTTACTTCATTTTCAGGGCCAACATCATGGTTCTGCCTTATCATAAAGGCACAGAACTGGAAATCCAAAAACAGCCTCTTCCTGGCCAATATTTAATGACTCACGGAGCTTTTTGGGTCTGTTTCTCTGTTTAAAAAAAAGGAACTGGCTGGATTGTAAATCTGGGTTACAAAGCATATAATTCTTGGAGAAGACAAAGACACCAAGCTCTGTTTCCTTAGTTTTCCACTCTGTCTTGCAGAGAGATGAAGTCAATGCAGAAATTAATCAGCTTATTGAGAAAAGGATGATCAAGTATGAGCCAACTGATAGTAAATTCTCCATGTATCGCCAGCAGGTAAGAAGGAACAAAATGTGTTTTAAGCAGAAGCAGGAGAAAAAACCAGTCACTGATTGCTTTACATGCTGATTTTTTCCTTTGATTTATCTATCATCATCAGTAGAAATGCAAAATAATGGAGGTCAGAAGGAAAATAAAGAGCTGTTGAACATATGTATGTTTAGGGCTGAGTCAAACGTTGCTTTTAGTGGTGTCAGTGAATGTTTTGGCTGCTGTCCTTGCATCACAGCAGTTCTGGAAGGGGCATTTTGCAGGAGCTATTTTGGTAAAGTTCCAGCTGTGGATGGATTCTTACGAGGCAGCATGAGGGCTGCCTGCTGCAGCTCTGTCCCTTCCTTATGTCTGACCAAATGCCTTTTTTCTCCTTTGCATCTCTTAAGAAGGAATTATTTGATTTCTCATCCCGAGGCTGTAAAATAATCTTGCTATAAAATAGGCTGTCTGGTCCAGTCTTAGTAAATCCCCAAGTTATAAAAAGGATTTGTGAACTTGGAGATTTTCGGAGCTTACGCAGGAACCTGAGCGATTCCTTTTCCAGGCAACCTGCACCACTGCTAATTTTATGGAAGATCTTCAGCCTGATGCTTATGGTGATGGCTTGAAAAATAAAAAGGCTTCAGTAAAATGTATCAGTGGGAGGGAAAAGATGGGGGTAAGATACGTACTGCAGTTCAGTCGCAAACGCAACGGGAAGCAACGTGGTTTATTTTGGAAGAGATGCTCTTCCTGAGAGAAAATCCTGCTCTGGAACGTGCTGGGACCAAGGAGGGTCCACCTCAGGTGCTGAGGTTGCTGCTGTGGAGCTCTTTGCTTTCTTCTGCCAGGGCCTGGGCTCGATTTCACAAAATAATCAGCTCTGTTGTCCCCCAGTTTGTCGCCACAGACACCTCGTGCAGCAAAGAGCTGAGCTGCCACCCCAGCACAGTTCTGTTGGAGATTTATTTAGGGAGAAAGCTGGTCCTCTCAGTTGAGTGTGAGAAAGCTGCTGTGTTTTGGCTTCATTTTTTTGTAAGTTTTCCCTTTCACTTGAAGAAACCAGCCGTGCCTCAAATTCCTGCACCTGCTTCTAAATGAATGTGTTGTGTTATTTTAGAGTATTTTTCAACAGGATACTTTGGCAAGAGAAAAATGTTGGGGTTTTTTTTTAATCCTTGAACTAATGTATACTTATGTATACCAAATCTGTTCTGGTCAAAACTCAGGTACTATTAAATATTCAGTCTTGTATAAAGTATTATTTTTTAATTGCTTTATCTTCTAGACTATGATAAAAGAAAAAATAATCTGTAATCTACACTATTTCTGTACTTTATTGCTTTATTCATCATCTTCTAGCTATTTGCCAAGATTTTAGTGGCTCGGTTCTGCTTTAGTGTAACATATTTCTGTAGGTTGGAGTAGGTTGGAGTTATAAAAATCTGTATTATGACATTTGTGAAATCTTGGATAACTTTCCAGTTAAGCCATGTTGGTGTATCTTACATATGCACCAAGAGGGACTAAGCTGAAGAAATGGAGCAGCTAAAATGCCTGCCTTTTTCCTCAATGAAAATGAAAAAAGGAGGTGAAGAAATGTAAATCTAAAATGTAAAATATATCAGCTTGAATCTGGGCAAAAAGGCTGTGCTGGAAACCTCATCCATACCGGAGAAAGTTGGGATGCTGAAGCCAACTTCAATGAGGTTGTGGTTTAACCTGCTATATATAATTTATACATTTTATCTAAAACCCATTTTTCTCCTGATTAAACAAGGCAATTTTTATGTTAATGATCTTGCAGGCTTCTATAATTTCCCGGAAAAAAGAAGCCAAGGCAGAAGAGCTTCAGGCTGCCAAGGAAGAGATGTCCAGCCTGGAGAGGCAGATGGAGCAGAAGAGCAGTAAGGCCCACGAGCTGGAAGGCTCTGAAGTCCTGACTGAGGATGAGGTAGGGATTTGTAACTATTTTCAAATTATTAATTTCCCTTATTCACACTGTCCCTATTCCATTGCAAAGTATACAAGGACTCAGTGTTGGGCTGTATGAACATTCCAGCCAAAATAATGGCAATAGCATCACAGTGGTATGATGGTGAATGACAAACCATAAAGGTCGATATGATTATAAATAATATAAAAAGTCTGTATGATTACAAAGCATAATACCAGTGATTATCAGAGATGCAGACTTAGTCCTGTGGTATTTATTACCCAGAAAATTTTTACTTAAAAATCCAAATTTCCCAGACCCTCCTGAAGTTCAGCTGCGACACCGACTTTGGCTGGCACAGACAGTGTGGCCCAGGCACGGTGAGATTTGCAGCTGTACTTCTCAAAGCAGCTTTTTCTGCTTCAGAAGGTTGCAAAGAATAAGAGAGCTGCAGTTTGATACTGGTTTGTCAACAAAATAAATTGACTTTTCTTCAGCCAGTAATTTTTCCCAGTTGGGAAGAATCCTGCTAAGGGAACTTACGGGCAGAGTCACTAAAGTAAAGAGAATTTTATCTGTATCATTCTCTGACTTAATATCATTCTCTCACCTATTGTCTTTGCACTGCCATCATTTAGCCAGAGGCACACAGTCTTTGCTTGCTTGTTCTTTGTTTTTGTGCCTTTTTTACATACTACTAAATACAGGGAACGCCCTTTTTAGAAGGAACTCCCTTCCTAATCTAACAGGACGTGGCTGCTTCACAAAATCAGTTACTTTTAAAGGAGTCTGAAAGTGTGGATGAAGAGTTCAGGTGGGAGTAATGGCACAGACATGTGGAAAATGAAGGTGTTGGTTTCTCTTCCCATCACACGCTGTACCCTTTCCCTTGGTAGCAATAATAAGGAATCCACTGCATTAGATTTCTCTCCACTCCAGTGTTTTCAGCTCCAGTGGGCACATTGCTGGAGTCTTTGACAAGTTTTTAAGCAAAAATAAAACCAGAAAGCTGACAATTCGTGTTTTGTGACATATGATGGAAAGAGTGTTTAATTAATCAACAAGAATGTATTACCAAGACAGCAGCATATGTTTTACATTATCTGCACAGGCACTGTAAGGTAAGAAATAATTGTGCCTATTCTTCAGGAGACAAGAAACTGATCCATAGAAATTTGAGGAGGACTGGGTGGGAAGGAAACCTCATAACCTTGTAAAAGGCTTAGTAATGAAAAACTCAAGTTTATTGTCTGACACAAGGAAGTGGCTCAAGACAGAAAAAGGACAAGATCTGTTTTGGACATGATCTGCATTCCTTTTGTTCAAATATGTTCTGCTTTTGATTTTAAAATATTTTCCAGTCTTCATTTTGCAGAGTGAAGGAAAAATGACTGAGCAGTTTGGAAAAAAACACTGGCTTAAAATCAGAAGTGTTTGTCTTTTCATAAGAAGCATTTCCTGGTTTGTAGAATACTTTCTGCAAGGAAATGTGTATTGGCAAGGAAGCCAATACATAAATCCATGTCCTGTTCGTGTTTATTACTTCCTTAGGTGAAGTGCAGTGGTACTCACAGGCACCAGTGCAAAGCAGTAAAAAGGGTGTTCCCTGTGCCTAAAGACTAGGAAAGGATTTGAATTGATAGTTTTTGGTCACTTCTGTTTCAAAGGTCATGGTTTCCTCATCTGGAAGGTGGAGACAATGAGATTTAATTCTTTGTAAATGTCTGCTGCCAAAATTATTGCCCAGGGCCTTGGTGCTGTAGATTCTGCATCTCCTCAAAGTCTATGGCAAAGGCACAGAGCCAGTCCTGCCTCAGAGTGGGGATGTGAGGAGCCAGGGCTGAGGTGAGACAGGGCTGGCAGGGAAGGGGTGATGAAGCAAAAGTGGCATGAGCAGGTTCTCCCTCCCCAGTGAAGGTCTGGGTTCCTCACTCCCAGCCAACCTCCTGCTGCAGGTTTGTTTCTGGTATGTTCTGCTTTAGGATTTGTATTTTCTGGTTCAGTGCTCTGCTTTGAGGCAATGGCAAAGGAAATGTTGATTAATGTGGTGGTGAGTCAGTGCTGCAGTTCATGGGGACAGGAGGAGTTTGTCCATTCAACCTTCACTTCACTCTGACAGCCGAGAGCTTCCTTACACTTTTCTCTTCAGTCACACGTGTGACATTTAGCTCCTCCATTTAAAAAAAGGCAGAAAGAGGGGGTTTTAACAAATAGCTCTGCTGTCTTAAATTTAAATGGATTTTTTAATCCTATCAAAGTGCCACAGTTAAATCAAAGCACTGTTTTCCTCCTATATCCAGCATATCCAGTCTTTGCTTTGTCACACTTTGCTCTGTCCTGTTACATCCCATGGCACTCTCAAGACTCGGCAATGGAAGAATCAGCACCTTCCTAACTCGTGCTCCCAAACCAGCACTTGGATCTCCAGCTGAGGTGGTTTTAGCCCTTCATTCACCAAAAGGTCAGGCGTGGCTTAGGTTTTTAGGTGCTGGTGTTTTGCTTTTCTCCACAGTCATGAAAAGCATTCCACTGGGTTTGAGAGGCTGTACACCTGGATAGAACTCAGGAGAAACAGCAGGGAATAACCAATTCATTTACCTCAAACACAAAAAAATAGGAATAAATTGTCTGCTTCGGGGATTATGAAGTCTTTTCAAGTACTTCAATCAAAGTGCAGTGAGCAGAGGGCACAGTTGGCAGCTCCTCACTGCAGCTGTTAGATCCTGAAAATTAGGGAATCACATGTTGACACTTGGAATGCTGGATGGTTCAATTACAAGTGATCTAGGTAAAGCTAGATATTTTTAGCCCTTTACACAACCCATTGTACTTTCCAGAGTTCAGCACAGGGCCCCAAGAACGCTGAGTTTCCCAAGGATTCGGAGTTCTCTCAGAGCTGTGCTGGGAATTAGTCTGGTTCTGAGAACAGGGCATGGGAAGTCCCCTCACTTTGTTCACAGGTGTGTGAGGTTTGCACATGCATTTACTTAAGGAGTTTAATCCTCTTTCCATACAAATGCTCATCCGTGGGTACCTGCCCCTGGGAAAACAAGACAAATGTTTCCATTCGCAAAGAGAGAAAGCAGCCTCAGACCAAAGATCTTAAGATCTTGCCACTTTTCCTCAAAAACTGTTGATCCACCTGAATCTGCCAGATTTTTGCTGTGGGGAGTTCCCTGTCACCTGAACCAAACATACACAGAGGTTCAGGGAAGTCTCCCAGAGCTGAGCCCTCCCTCAGCACGCCCGGCCGTGGATAAATCCTGGATCTCATTGATCTGTGCATCTTCCCTGAACACTGAAAATGGGTTTTCATTGTAAGTATTTGGATTGATTCAAAGTATTAGTAATGACTGCTTTAATACTTCTTGTCTGGCCAGAAGCAAGCACTCCTAGAAAATGCTAAGGAGTTTTCCTGACAGAGCTATACCATGAGCAGGCTGTAGGATACTTTCATGTTATTAGACTGAGGTTCTACTGCTCTTATCTTTTAGAAGCTCATCCTTCTATGTCTGAGTTATTAACTCTGTCCAACACTGGCTCTACTAGCTTAAATTTAGAGCCTCTTAGGAAAAAAAATACAGAAAGCCTGTCATGTTCAGGAACTTTTCCTAACTGAATTTTAATACTTTGGACAGTCTGTATCCCATTAATTAGTCTAGTTAGAAATTAAAACATCTGCTCCTCAGTTCTTAATGAAAATAGATATAGTCAGCTAAGATTTTCTGCAATTATTGTGTTTATGCAAATAATTTTCTTAACTAAATTTTTTATTTGGAACCTTGTTTAGTTATGCGTTTCATAAAAAACCACTTTTTTAAAAATTTTAAACTTTCATATGAAGAATATTTTGATTACAATAACACAATCAAATTGCTGCATTAATCCAGAAAATACTGTTTTAAAAGACTTGACTCCAAAGTGAGTGATTTATCTGGGATTTGCTCATTGGAGAAAACGAACTTTATCCATTTTCTCCTTTAACGACAATCTTGGAATAAGATCCTCGTGAAAACTTCTCCTGGGGCAAATATGAGATTAAAGGAGACGAGGTGAGGAGCTTGTAGGGAAAAGCCAAGGCTGCATGGAGGAGCTGGGCTCTGGTCCCACAGAGAGCACATGGTCACCAGGCTGATGTCCTTTCCTGGAGGGGGACAACCTGCCAGGCTTTGGATGCCCCTGGAGAAGCCATTTCAACATCCCTGATTGGATTTTTATTTAGACCTGTTATAGTAATTCCTTCACTAAGTGTGGAGAGTCTGAATCTGATGATACCAACCTCTTCCAGATTCTAATAAATGGAGAAGCATAAAGTAGGTGCATTGCTGGGTTCTTCCAATAAAAATGGAACATAATCCAGGAAATCTGCCCAGGGATGGTTCATACCTGTGTTATATGAGAAATCAAAGTCCTGTTTTCATTCACTGTGTTCCATAATCTGCATTCCATGCTTGTTATGTTACAGTCACCCATAAAAATAGCCAAGTGCAAAGGCAGAATCTTTGCTTGCTTTCCCTTGGCTGGTTTTTGTGTCTCCAGGGGCTCTGACTCGGCTGACACGGGCTCCAGGCTGGTTTGCTTCCACTGCTCCCTTAGTGCCAGCACTTGGGTCTTATCCAGTCATTTAATCTTTGAAGCTGAAATAACTGCTTGTGTTAAATTGCTTGAGAAAGAAAAGCTACTGGTGGACACAGCCTTGACTGGAACATCACTGCACAGGCAGATCCATGGGAATTCCGCAGGATGAGCCTGCTGAGTTTGAACACAGGGAGCAGTTGCCTTGGTCTATGGGAAAATGCTGCTCCTCAAGAAGTGGATTCCTTTGGTTACTCAACTTGGAAGTGATGTGGCCAAACAATGTTATTTCTCTGAGAACTATTCAAATTATTGAAAAGACCTTTCACCACAGTAAAATGCAGTGTTTTGTGACAGATTCCTCATGTACACGAGGTATATAAAGCCTCAGAAGCAACGCTCACACAGATGAAAACATTGATATTTTATATTTTCTTTTAATTTTTGGAAACCTATGGAATGACTCTCAGCTTTTAGGCTGAAGAAGCCTGATTTTGCTGTGAGATCCCTTCAAGCTGCTGATTTAAGTAGAGTCAGATCTAAGAGCTCCAGCTCAGAACTTGGCCCTGGATCTAAAGGAGCCTTCAGTCAGTGAGATTTTAAGGGGCTAATCTGTTCTGCCCTTGGAGTAAATCAGGTCTTTTGAACATTTTGCCAGATTATTGATTGATTTTCTACACAGATGATCACTTTCCTACTGTTTTGTTTAATAAAAGCTGTGTGAAAGGCTAAGTTTGCTTTAAAAAGCCAGAAGTTGTGCTGACATGCACCTCCTAAAAGAAACAGATTTCAGCTGTCACAGTGAGCAACTTAGAGTTCATTTGGGATGAAATTTGTATTATACAGCCCCAAGTTAATCAACTAATAATAGAAGAGTGGTGGAATTGATTCGTTAATCAACAAGATCCTTTGACTTCCATTGTAAAATACATTATGCTTTAAATATTGAATATGCAAATACCCTACCTCCCACTCGAGCTATTTTCAAGACCTTCAAAGTGAAGAGCATTACAGTTTGCTTTTCATCCTGGGATACACTGACAGAAGATCGTTCAGATTTGATAGCTCTGTGTGGTCACATATGAAGTTTAATCCTTTACCTCATTCTTTATTATATTCCACTGGTCAAATGAAATGTCCCAAGGATCAAGACAGATGACTGTGCTTCCTTTAGATTTTCCTCAGTTGGTTGGATAGGTTGTATTTATACTTACATAATCAATTGGAAATCACAGAAAGCTTGGTATTGTCTAAGCAATTAAAGAAAAAAAAAAAAGTCTTTCGTATTAACAAAGAGGCTGTGATTGAATTTGCTATGAAAAGGAATGAATTTGGTGCTACTGTATTAAATTTGCTATTAATGTACCAGGGAGTGTGACAGGGGCTCAGGTGACCTTGTGTATCCTTGTCCTGGGTAGTAGCAGGATGTAGGATGTTATCCCAAAGCCTCACAGAGGCCAATCTGCATAGAGCACATTGAGTAATTTGTGGGTTTGTTCTTTCACCAAAAACGTTTATAGCTTTTGGCTTTAAAAATAGTTCTGGAGCGTAGCAAGAGAGAGGCAGCTTTGGCCTAGATATTGCACAGGATGGCAGATGAACAGGGTTGATTTCATTGTGGGCATTTTGCCCAGGACACTTTTTATAGAACATACAGTTACTCTGGGGGTTCTTAGCCTGTGGTCACATTGGGGGTTTGGATTTATTCTGTAGAAGGGAGAGGGATAATTTCGCAAAAAGAAAAATTAATGTAAATTTTGAAATTTAAGTTATTTTATGTTTGAATTTCAAACCTGTATCAGTGGGAGTGGGATTAATTTTCCTCCCGGGGCTGCCTGGTCTGTGCTCCCTGCACACACTGAATGCCTCCTCATTCAGGAGCATTCTGAAGCCTGTTCTTACATCATTTACTCTCACAAATTTTATTTGCTTTCCATCTCTGGATCTGAATGCATTTTTTGAGCTGTGACTGGCATTTACCTTGTAGCTCTCATGTAAAATCCAAGAATAAGAGTTGAGACTGCACAGATGGAAAATGTTAAAGCACAGAAGAACCTTACCTGTTTGTTTCAACCCCTGGTGCTCATGTTACAAATTGAACACACACAGGTCCAGGTGTAAATTAGCTAAGGCTGTTGGACTGTAAGGATTTTTATTCTTTTACTCAGTCTTTAATAAAAATATAAATTCTCCATTGCTTTAGATTTTGAGTGAAGTAGATACTGCATTTCTCTGTTTCTATGCAAGGACTCTGCTTTTATTTTCCTGGATTTGAAAACTCAGGCAGCGATATCATCTAGGTCTGCAGGAGTCAAGGAAAGAGAACAACAAGTTTTAACTACTGAGAATATTAAAAAAGAAGAGTATCTTTTCCCATGTCCTCTTCCCTTCCAGTTTTGCTGCTGTCTGTGACCGTGTTTTGGTCTGCTGGGCTGGGGCTCTGTTACAAGTGCAAATTACTGTTGCATTAAGTTTTTATTATCCATGACTCCCATAACGTTTTGCAAGGAGTATTTACTTTTCCAGCTGTCAAATGGTGGCGAGCAGAAGGGAGTGATCTCAGGCCTGCAAATGAGCAAGCTGGGACAGAAAGCAGTGGAGCTGCTTTCCTTGATCCCGCTCAGTGAGCGAATGCAGAGCTGAAAATAAATCGGCCCTGGGAATCCTGAATTCCAGCCCTCTGTTCCAAACACTGCATTTTCCACGTGCAGCACGAAGAGGATAATTACAATTTATGCTGTGGTAAGGTCCTGCTTTGCTGTAAGTGAAGTGAGTTCCTGCTCTCTCTCCCCCCCCCCAGTTCAAGCAGTACGTGAACAAGCTCCGGAGCAAGAACACCTTTTACAAAAAGAAGCGACTGGAAATAGCAGAAATCACGGCCGAGTACGGGATCCTGCAGAGGACCGAGGAGCTCCTGAGGCAGCGCCACGAGGCCATTCAGCAGCAGCTGGTAACCTGAGCTCGGTGCTGCTGCCCAGCCCTCCCTGCCCTGGGAACAGCCTCAGCATCGAAGGGATGCTGCTGGGATTTTTCTAATGGGTACCACCCTCAGCCCCTGCTGCTGAAGGAGCCTTTGGGGTATAAAAGGTATTTCTGGCTGTTGACCCTGAGGCTGCTGTACTCTGTGTCCACCAGGACTGGTCTGCAGCTTCTTTTTAGACTGAGGGGCCTGACCCTGCTTTTTAAAGTCGCTGGTAAATCTGTACAAATGCTGCTTAGGGCAAGGCTGGGTGCTTAAATTACTTTTTGGTATCCATAAATGTAGTGAGGGCTTAGAGGATGACCAACAGCAAATAGGATCCAAGTTACTGCTATAAAATATATAGGAATAGTACTTAAAGAAAGAGCAGGCAAGAAGGAAACATTCTAACCCCAGAATATTTAGAAGAAAATGTGTTTAAATTTAAAACTGGATGAATCTTCCCTAAGGCAGAACACCAGCAGAAGGATTTCTGCTGTGGATAACTGTAAGCATCCCAAATGCAGGAACACTCTGGTATTTTCTTCCAATCCCTTTATTCTTGTTATCACAATACTTTACAAAATAATTAGCTGCATCTTCTGATCAAACAGACAGATTTTACACACTGAACTTTTCCAGAGCCTGACCTCCAGCCCACTTTACTCTGTGGAAACTCTCTGTTCACTTCATTGAGCATTGGATGACCAAATACTATATTTACAGTGGGTTTTTATTGTCCTGCTGTTCAGGCACAAGATAAAATCCACTTTTCTGGAAGCTAGATTAATTATAATAAATTGATTAATAAAATAAATTAATTGCAGTACTTACCCTTTTTCAATTCTTCACAGTATTTGGCTCCAAGAAGGGATTTGCTGTTTCTTGGTTAATGGACTCACATCCAGCATTTACTGTTTGTGTCTGCAGCAAGCAATTGAGGAGAAGAAAGGAATCTCTGGATACAGCTTCACCCAGGAGGAGCTGGAAAGAGTCTCTGCAGTGAAGAGTGAAATGGATGAAGTGAAAGGCCAGACATTAGATAACATGTCTGAAATGGTGATTTTTATCTTAAACTATTGCATTTCCTCAGTTTGAGTATCTGTTTCCTCAGCATATAAACCCCAATTTAATGGTTTGGTTGGGCTTATAATTTTCCTTTAATCTGTGTTTATACATATATATATATATATATTTCTAACCAATACATCTGCAAAGGTAATCTTGACAAAGTTTACTAAAATGTGCATTTCTTTTCTTTAAAATCCTACAAATAAATCCTTCTTTTCTCCCCTTCAGAAACTTTAGGGATATCAAATCTTCCTGTCTTTGATTTTTTACTTTTATTTTGTGTTTTCAGAAGTGGTTTCACATTTGTTCTTATTTGACACATTATTTGAAAGAGATGAATGGTTTGAATCTGTAATGGAGGCTTTTTCTAAAATGTTTGTAAATCACTGGAGTTAAGCATTTATTGAAAAGATACTTAATTTGCTTTAAGAGCTAAATAGCTTGTCTTTTTCTTTATAGCCTGATTTTCAATTGCCATTAGAACTGTCATGTTTTAATTTACCTGCCCACATAGCCATAGAAGCAAGAAAGAACTTGAATTTCTAATTTAAAAATATTATAAGAGAGCAAAAAGCAAAATAGCATCTTTTAACTCATTAAGGCACTTTTAAAATAAAATGGTGTAACTAATATAGAATTACTCTCAAACAGAAAGGTGGATGCAATTTGAATTTTCAGTCTAAATATATCAAAGTGACTCGGTTTTAGCATTTTCAAGCTTTATTTAACCTATGCAAGTGTATTTGTTTTCTTAAGGATTTCTTCCTTTCTCTGAGCCCCCTCTGTGCATCGTCTTCATCTCCCCTACTCCTTCAGCTCTTTGGTGTCTGGCACATGGGCAGTGCCCCGGACTTCTTTGGGATGTTCTCAGTTGGAACAATGGGAGCAGAATTTGCCTCATTTGTGGGAATGACCCCACTGCCAGAGGGGCTTCTTCCCTTTCTTAATTAGGCCTGAACTTCAGCTGTATAATTGCATAATACAAAGGTTTCATCACACATTTTTTGTCTCCCTGTTGTGATTTACTTCCCTTTCTTTTCACATTTCTAATTATATAAATGTACAATTAAGGTCATAGAGCTAATGAATATTATTTTGTCCCTTTCTCAGGTGAAGAAACTGAATGCCATGGTGGCAGAGAAGAAGGCAAGCCTTGCTCCTGTCATCAAAGAGCTGAGGCAGCTGCGTCAGAACTGCCAGGTTTGTAGAAACACTCCTCTCTTTCTGTGTAAATCAAGTCAAACCCACAAAAAAAAAAAAATCCAATTTACAGATCTCTGAAGTGCTCTACAAGGACATGATCAACTCTGAGGGAAAGCTGGAAATAGAATGTGTCAACAGCATTTGCAGCAGGCAACGTGCTAAAGGTTGGGATTTGTAAAAGCTGACAGTACAGGCAAAAAATTCAGTCCTTTATAGCAATTTAAAAAAATTACTACATCAGGGGAAAATGTGAAAAGTCATAGTTCAAACCCAAAGCAAAGTTAGTTTCAGATTAGTTGCAAAGCTATTTCTGTATTTCAGCGCTGGTGATCCCAACCAACGCTGTCCTTTCTGAGTGGATTGCAGATAACTTCTCATCCAAATGTTGGCTACATTGATCTGACTCCTGCATTCGTCTGTGGCACTGACAAATTTGTCCATTTGTTCTCAAAGTTTTAGAGAGAGCGGGGAAAATAAAGTCTTTTGGGTCTACAGCTGCCATAGGTTGGCTCTTTACCATGGAATTAAATAAACTGATGCATTCCTCTATCAATGAAATTTCCAGAAAACCTACTTTTAGTGGTCCCATTCAAAGTGTCAGCAGATGAAATCCAGCGAAGGGGTTGATTGTGCACAACTGGAAATCTGGCTTTTCATAGATATAGATCATAGATAGGCTTTTCACTTATATAGATCCTTTCTTAATGTCTATTTTTATAATTATTTGTTCTTTCTTCTTGCAAACACAGCCTTGTTACCCTGGCAGGGTACAGAGGGAATTTCCTCTGAAATTCAGAGGGAATTTTCTCTCTGACCCCCAAAATGTGAGGGGGTTGGTGGCTTCCCCACGTAACCACAGCCATGTGCCAGCGAGCGTCGCACTCCTGAGCGTGCCAGGAGCTGGGGCTGGTGTGTGAGGGGCCTGAGTGTCACATGCCAGTCAAAGGAAGATTTCACTGATGTGCCCTTGTGCCCTTTTCACCAAGGAATTAACTCAAGAGCGTGATGAGAAGAAAATCCAGTACGACAGTTGTGCGGCCGGCTTGGAGACCAATCGCTCGGCGCTGGAGCAGGTGAAGTGGGGCTGGCTCCTGCACGAGGACAAATGCTGTGGTACAGTGTTTCCCTGCCCTCCCTCAGGATGTGGAAAGTACAAATCCAGTCAGAGAGTGAGTGTGACCCACAGGTCACGCCTGAAGCTGCTGTGTGGGGTGGCTGCAGTCACCCAGGTCCTGGACAGCAGCACACGGATTCAGGGTGCTTCATCCAGCTCTGATCAGCAAGGACGTGCATCTGCCCGAAATCCTGCTGCCCTGGACAGTGTCTGTGAGGGAGGAATTTGACCATAAAATAAAGATTAATTGATCAAGACAAATCTTTATGTGCAGCTAGCAGTTTCACTGCATTAGCAACAAATTCAATGGATAATTAATGAGTGAAACTGGTGGTGAGGAGACTTCATTAAATGGGACTGTCTTGTATTCCTGCTTTGTCTCACTCCATCACTCCTGTGAATTTTGACTGGGCTTGGTTTCTCAAGGCCTCACCCTCAGAAGAATACACTGCAAGGTAAACAGGGAGTACCTTTAAAGTGCAGGTGGATATATAGACAGTTATTTTCTGCTCTAAAAGTTCCTTTGTAGGGCCCTTCATACCAGATGGACCTGATATGAAATGGACATTCCAAAGGAACTATTTTACAACAGCAATCAAGGCTTTTCTTCTTGGCAGACAACTCTTAAGTCATTTTTTACCAGGTGGTGACAATCACATCCACTGACTGAGCTGGACATGAGTTCAACTGTAGAATTCAGTTTTCCAGCTGGCAGTCTGAAAATCAGTGACAGAGCTCTGGAATTGCAAATACTGTGCAGCCTGGAATGTGTACAGAAATTCCATTGGGATCATGAGGTTTTTTGGGAATGGACCATTTAGAGATGGGAGCAACCCACTATCTCCAGACTCCTCCATATAATTATTGATTGGTGATTAACATACTATTGGCATGTCTGTAGCTTCTAACATGCCCGTTGCAGATGTGTTCCAGGAAATGCTTGTTCACAGCTGTGCCTGGCACTTCAGATGTGCTGAGGAACAGGAGCCTTGGCAGCACTGCTGAAGTGTCTGTCAGAAGTCAGGCATTAATAAAAACCTGTTAACAGCCATTTTGCACCTCTGACTGTGACTGAAAGTGCAAATTTAAAACCACTCAGTTGTCTTTCACTCTAAAAGAGACTTGTGAGAAGCCCAAATTATATAAACATTTGAGAAATTATCAATTCAGGACTGCTACTACTACTACTATTATTATTATTATTATTATTATTATTATTATTATTATTAACTGTCATGGTTTATATGGCAACACAGGGCATCTCCTGGGAACCTGCAGTCACCATATCCTTTGGAATCTTACTCTTTTCCCACAGGAAGTGAAAGGGCTTCTTGAGGAGTGTGCCCAGGAAGAGAGCAACTACCGCTACATTAACTGCATGAAAAGGGTGAGAGCTGTTCACTGTGAAATGAAGTGGCAATTATAATATGTACAGCCCTATATGTATTTAAATGACACATTTCTTCACAGAGCCTGGAGATCCAGCTGCAGCGTGCCAAGGAGGAGATGAAGGCCTACATGTCCCCGGACCCGCAGGAGCGGCGCAGGGCGGTTCGGTGAGCGGGGCAGGGCGCTCCCCTTGGGAGGATTCTCTCCCCTTGGGAGGATTCTCTCCCCTTGGGGTGACTTGAAGGAGATTCACAAACTGAGGCTGAAGTCAGGAATTTTCTCATTGGCATGTGGGCTGGAAGAGTTCACCTGATAAATTTAGAAACACTATAATAATCTAAAAATAAGCATCTCGGATTCCAGCCTATACTGCTGTAAGTGTACAAGTTCTCTCAGACGTACCAGGAGATTTGCCCTTCCCGTTGGAGATTCTCAGCCCAGAACAGGCTTTAACTGGCAGCCCCACACTCTGAGGATGGTTCTGCACCATCCCACGAACCTCCATCCTTACCCTCAGTTTCACTGACTCCAGTAAAAAGACGCTTCCTTCATCCCATGACTCTTTTCAGGACCCCTTGCCTTTGACTGGCAGGGAGAGAAACAGGAAATACTATAAATTGAGCAGCTGATTATTTTTGGTGTGGTTTTCTATTTTAAATAGAAATTTTTCCTGCCAAAGATGGAAATGTTTTCCGAGAATGAGATATTTCAGATTCATTATCTGTGCTAAGAAGTCTAGATGTTACCATGTCATAGAGATTTTTTATACTTAACTAAGTGTAACTTAACTAAATATTTTTGTAAATGTATCCTGTTGAAAATTTTGTGTATGTTCAATCTTCTAATACAACGTGAAAGCTGAAACAAAATTCATGCAACAGTCAACAAACTGTTTCAAAATTAAGCATCAGGAAAATCCAAAACATTAATAATTTCCAGTTAGTAAAAGTGTCAAAATATCTGGGGCTTATTCTTCATGGTTGGTTTTTCAAAGGTTCAGAATATTGCATGAAATAGAAATTCTGTTTTCCAGAAAAGTAAATCTTTGATCCTTGTTGTCAACAAAATAATCCAGTTGGTGTCTGTAGTTTTACAAGGTGGTCTTTGCTTTCCCACCACAGTATTTCCCAGTCATGAAAACAATTATCAGAACAGTTTTAAAGTGGAATCCACCAGATCCTTCCTGAAGCCTCTTGCACTGGTACCAGTGGAGCTGCATCTCCATGTTCTAGAACAGGAGGCAGAGATCACCAGGAAGGGAAGGAGCAGAGTAACATCCATCACAGAGACCTTCTGCAAGGATGTGAGGCATGGGGGTGTTCAAACACTGTGTAGTAAAGAGTGTAGGAAAGTAAGAGTAAGCAAAGAATCAAAACTACAAAGGTTGAGCAGGGAGAAGAGAAGGACGAGGAGAGAGAAGGTGATGGAGGCTGAGAGGTTTCTTGCTCCATCTCACAAAATAATGAAAGGCTGTAGGAAATAAACATTTATCTAATGAAGGAAAGATGAAACAGCACAATTAAGCAGAAGGCTGAACAGATAAAAGTTTTGTTAGAGATGATGTGAATATTCATGAAGATGAGGAGCAGCTGAGGCAGTGGAGTAAGAGAGCGGGGAGTGGGAGCTCAGGTTGGTTCACTCCAACTCAAGTACTTGGGAATTGAACGTCCAGGATGTGGGGATTCACACGGAGCAGCCATCAGAGCCCAGTGCTGGAATGGAGCACGAGCCCAGCTATGCAATCCCAGGTATGGTGAGGGAATGTGAACAGGCTGTTGCCCCTCTGTGCTGTCCCCGCTTCACTTCCCAACTGTGGAAATTATCCTCCCACAGGGACCAGCCTGACCCTTCTAAGAGGTCACAGAGCTGTCTCATTTCAGTGAGTTACAGCAAAGTTCAATAGAGAGATCTTAGCAAAATATAAAATGAGACAATTACATTTTTCTCTAGACATCCTTTTAGAACCTGAACGTATTTTTCTGCAAGCACTGGAATGTAAACGGAGTAAAAATGAACCATAAATAGAATTGCACTTTCCTAACAACGTATTGAACAAAAAATGTCTTAATTCAGACCCTCTTTATTGAATATAAACTCTCTGTTCCGTGGAGTCACTTGTTAGGAATGTGAAAAGTTAATTTTCTTTTCTAAAAATAGACAGTTGTGGGGTTTTAACAAAGTTATTAAGTTACATTCTTTCCAGTCATCATTATAAATAGTAAAGAAAAAGTTCAATTGGGAAAGACACAAAATCTTCTGATTACTTTGAAAACTCTACTTTAAAAAAAAAAAAAAAGAGGGTGTTCTGGAGGCCAAATGTGTGAGAACAGGTGCTGTGTGCCAGGGCAAAGCAGCAGCTTCAGCCTCACCTCCAGCTGGGTGAGGATTGCTGGGATCAGCGGGACAGCACAGCACCTGGAGCAGCCTCAGCACAGCTCTGATCCCTTCTGGCTGGAATTGTCCAAGAGCGAGAGATCCTGAAGTGATCGAGCTCCATTCCTGTGGAGGCAGCACCAGCTGGCCCTGGGCCCAAGTGCTCCAGTCAAAGTCCTGGAGTGCTTTGGGAGAAAGGGAAGGAATAAGGGAACACGGTGCTTTGGGTCCACACAGCTGCTCTCACACTCCAGGAAACCTTCAGGCTCTGGCATTGTGAAGGCTGACATTTCTTTCTGGAAATTAGGATTTCTGTACTTGGACGTCATCTACCCTGAGCACTTTGGAAAGCTCTTCAAATGAGCTGGGTTATTTTGAATTCTACTAGCTAACTCTCACACCAGAAAAATGTAATAATTACACACAAAATATAATTGACTTTTTTTTTTTTTTTCAAGTGGCTCAGTGCACAGTTTTTTTTCTATTGTCACATTTCAGAAAAGCTAAAGATAAGTCCCTGTGCCGTCTGTGGACGGTGCTGTTGTGGTTTGCATATTTTATTGTCAGGGATCATGTGTCAGCTTTGGGTACGGCAGAGTGATGTGGCCACTTGGTACAGACTGAGGTGGCCAGCCAGGGCTTTCCATGCTGAATGTCAGCATGAACTGACACTTCTCAGCCTGGACTTAGGCCCCAAAATGTGAGGGTTTTCTGAGAGAGGAATGTGCAGCATTGCCACTGCACTCATTGGACTTGTCAGGCCTGGGCTGAAATGCCATTCCCCCTCAATCCTGGACCTTCCCATTCATTCCCACACTGCATTCACAGCAGTTAAGTGCTGTGGGTCTGTAAATTCTGACACGTGTACGAGTGAGGCCGTGGCTTCCCTCGGGATGTCACCAGGATAAATTAATTACCAAAAGGATCAGGATATCATGTGCATGGTCTCGCTGTTGCCCTCAAGCTGGAAGGAGCAGCGATCGTGCCTGCTTCAAGAATGTAAGAGACCTTAGCCAGTATCACTTTTCCCAGCTGCACAGCTGAGACAAGCAAGGAGATCTGATCCTTCATATCAAGGGATGCGATGTCCAATGACAAAAAGGTTTTTTGTGTTTCCTCTTCTATCATTTCTGAACCTCCCAATACTTCCCTCATTTTCCATGCTTGCATCAATATTCTGTCCTGTTACATAGAACCAAATCATGATAAAATCATTTTATGTTTCCTTTAGAGAACAGTATACACGAATAATCCTTGAACAAGAAAACCATGGGAAGGTAAGAATGAGGCTTTTACCTTGTACAGCCATTGTACAGTTCATATTTTTGTGGGGCTTATTCCCAAAGGCTGTGGTCAGTCTTTTATAAAAAAGCATTGTGCAGCCTACAAAGGAAATTCCATCACTGCTGGCATTGGTAATTAATACCCTGGAAAAGGATCCTGCTCCCTCCTCAGGGCTTGATTTCCTGCAGGGAATAGCATGAGCTGCTGTAAGGGATAGGCAAACAGCTCAATGTGACAGCACATTCCCTGAAAACCATTTGGATAAGACCCTGAAACAGGGGCATAACGAACTGTGCCAGCTCAGATTTTCTGTTGTATATAAAGCAACCTGTTGAAGACAATAAATTCTGAGCCTGTCACCCTTATCACTGCTGCTAAAGGCCAGGGGATCAGCGGCGTCAGACAAAAGCAGTCGTCCAGTTTTAATCTTGTCTGAAGCTCAGATCAGCAGGGACGAGGCTGGGCTTAGCAAGTCACACCAAACAGCTTTTATTAATTTCCTTTTCTTAGTCTGTCTGAGTGACTCTGACAGGTCTGGGCTGCCTCTGTTAATAATCAGGAGGGGATTTAATTGTTAAACATTGATTTCGTGTTAGAGTATCATGATGTGAATCCATTGCAGGTTGCACCTTGATACTGCAACAGCTCTGCATGGAAATGATGTCAGATTTTTAGCATACGTTCTCAGATAGATAAGACTAATATTTAGACAGTTAAAAACCATGGAAATAGTTGTCAATCCATACAAAGATCTAAGTCCCAGGTGTTAATGCCTTTAGCACTTGCAGGGAGTATTATCAGTGTGAACAAAACAATATTTCCATAGCATATAAAAATCTCTGTCATTCCAAGCTGCTTACGTGAGCAACTTTTGTGGTGTAGAGCTGTTGCAGAAATCTGATATTTTTGTATTTTTAACAGAAACTACGAGAGAAACAGAAAGTTGTACGGGAAAGTCACGGGCCGAATATGAAGCAAATGAAAATGTGGCAGGACTTTGAGCAGTTAATGAAATGTAAGAGAGAATGTTTTCTGAAACAACAAAATCAAGCAGCCATTGGTCAGATCATTCAGGAAGGAGGTAAAGATAGGCTTGTGTTATGAATTCTTCCTCCACCCACATGAAGTAGGAAGACTCTTGTTAAATACTGTTGCTTTCATCAATTCTACAATTTTTGTACATGGTTTGGTTTTGGTGCATAAACAGAGTGCAGAGAACCTCTCTGGAAGCTTTTGCTCCACTGTCTCAGTGACAATGTGCCGTGGATGGAAGCTGTTGGGAGGGCTGCACTGGGGTGAACCTGCTCGTAAATCTGTGTTTTATGAGGCCGGGAATGGCACGCATCTGTAAGGAGATCAAAGGGAAACAAATCCTTCTGCAGGGTCACAGAAAACTCACGTAATTGCTCTGCCTCTCATTCTCTATCGATAAGGTTACATTTCTGCAAGGCCTGCCACCTGATGTTGTATAATTGTGGCTCTCCTGGCTTGGCCCTGTTGTCCCTATTGTCCTTACCCAGCCAGTGTGGCAGCGGGAGCGGGGCCGCTGTCGGCCTGGCCCAAACACTCCTGGTCATTCTTTCCTTGCACAGTTGAGCTCAGCTGATTCCCTGCAGAACAATCACTTGGATTCTGAACTTTTTCCATTATCTTTTGCTGTTGCTGTTTCTAACAGAAGTTTTTTTCTTGTACATTTACCTCCTTTATATTTTCTGCGCTGCCGGTGTGAAAATGTAAAGGGAGCTCGGCTGAAGCTTTCCTCAGGGAAGAGTTTTGAGCTGTTTTGTCTGCACAGTGCAATTCCAAAGGAATTACACACCCAAAGAGGGTCATCCCATGGCTGCAAGTTATCCATGGATGTGTATGGCCCAGGGGTTCTTGCATCTGGCCTGGAGTGCAGCCCTGAGCTGGGAGCCTCAGGCAGCTGTCCCTGCCCTCAGGGGTGCCAAGGGCACAGGGATGGAGGTGAGGACTGAGAGTGTCCCTCACATGTCACCATTCTGGATGAGCAGCTCCTGGCCCCTGTCACAGATCAGCAGCACAGAGATAATTCTGTGGGACCAGAACTCCTGCTGCTCTCCTTTGGCTTACTGGATTCCTAGATAGGTTGGTGGGGTTTTTTATAGTTTTTCCTGCCTGAAGTAGAAAGTCTTTTTTCAGAATATAAAAAAAGTAATTTTGCTTTCTTTGATACCTAACTATGAGATCTTCTGCTGCTTTCTATATCCAGAGAGTATGGTAATTATAGAGTTCCTAGTTTGCCTTTGCATTAAACATATTTGTTAACAGGGATAAAATAAAATCTGGTAAAACTACATTTTGACTGTATGGTATTCTTCTTTTTTATATTTTTTAGGTGAAAGAAGGAAATTGTTAGTGGCTGGGCCACAGGAAAAATGGGTTATTTAATGACATTTATTTGAGAAGCTTCCAAAGGACTCACAGTGTGAGGAGTGAGTCTCAGATCCACAGATCCCAGGACATCCTCACGCCAGCCCTCCCACGCTGCCAAATAGCTGGAGATAGTTTTTCAACAGCAGAAAAGTTTAGTTGCAGCAACAGCTGCACACTGACCCTCCCCAGGCCAGGGAGAAGAGCAGGGTGCCCCTGGCACAGGGTGGAAGGAAGGCACAGGTAGAGCTGTGCCACCACCCCCTGCCTCCAGGAGCTGATTGCCGCAGGGTTTAGTGAGGCAGGGAAGGAATCTCTGGCAGGGAGAAGCTCAGGAAAGGCCAGGCTGTGCGGGGTGGGCACAGCCATCTCCAGACACACCTGGGTGCTTTGTGCCTCCTGCCCTGTGCCATCATTGCCACACAGCACCAGCACAGGGCTGCAGAGCTGGAAAAGCCACGGCAATCCCATTCCTGGACTTCCAACGGAGGCGTTTGCTGAAGGCTTGACAGCAGTAGTAAAATAACACAGACAAGGAGACATGAGACACGCTGAAAACGTGGGATAATCACCAAAAATGAACATTTAGGTTACTTAGGAATCAGCCTGTGGTTCAGAGTCACTACACAGGGCAGGGAGAAAGGGGATTTCATAGAATTGAAGCCAAAACTTTTAACCAAACCTTAGAAATCCTATTTGACTGGACCATTTACACAAAGATGTATGACAGGGATTAGCCTGCTGCCCAGGAAAAAGCAATGCCTTGGAAATTCACAGCAATGATGAGGAGTAAAACTGAGTGCAATAATTTTCTGGTTTTTCTGTTTGGTTACCCTAAAAATAGTTCATCTTTCTTCCTTATAAAAACAGTTTATTGCTAGTTACTCAAAGATGACGTGATTGTTGTTCTGATCTGATTAGTGCTCTGTCATTTGTGCTGCACCAAGAAAGGGCACACAGATTATACACTGCAGCAGCAGTGGCAAAATGACTTTCTGAGATGAAGCAGAAAATCATAATAACTGTTATCAAAGGAAAATTGGAAAAACTCAAACACTATTTTTAGCTTTTTATATAAGTGGACATTTAATAAATGCAGCTTTAATGGATTCTGTTCACTGGCTTTTCCACCTAGTTCAGGATTTGATGGGAGCATTCAAAAATCTTGGAATTTCACAGTTTTATCTTCCTATCTTGCAACAAAAAGCTAACATCTCAGTTTTTTACTTTGCTATTATTAATAGCCTGGCTGGTTAATAAGATTAAACATCCCATATGGCAAAATATTTGCATTTCTCTTGGGAAGGTCCAAATAAATAAAAAATTTGGTTAAATTTGGGGCAGCAGCACTTACCAAATTTGTCCTAGCTGGAACACTGATCTGAGCAGTCACAGGAGCAGCAGCTCACTTTGTTTCCAAAGGCTTCTCCTTATCCCTCTCCAGAACTGGATGAGGAGGCATCCCAGCTATAAAACTACTGTAATATTCTGAGGCTTTGGGGGATTTAGTGATGTTGATTTCAGCTGTCCTTGGAGCTACAGCAAGATCCACATGGACCTGAGAGATTAAATAGTTCCTGGCACCAGAAACAGGCACGAAAAAGCAGCACATCCACTGTTTTAATGGGAGCAGCCATTTACCATCTGGGTATCAGATAATTTGGTTTATATTAGAGGTACCATCTTACTTTCATTTGAACTACGGTAACTAAATAAAAACTTCCTTTGCTACCAAACTAGGATTGCTTATTTTCATCTTTTTACTCTCATGGAGATTACTACTGAGGATGTCACATACGTGCCCACAGTCATGAAGGTTAGCTCCTGTTATTGTGTTTAAATATCCCAATTTCCAGAGCTTTCTTGACAAGACTTCCCTACAGTGTGATGCTGCTCTCAGCTGCAGAACACGCTGCAGCAGAGGTGTTCAGCAATGCCTGGAGATGTCCACGGACAATGCACTGCCTATGGAATCAATGTGGGATCTGGTCTCTGGTGCCTTGCTGCACCTTGGATCAGAGTGTTGTGTCTGGCCCAGAGGCAGCTCGGTGCTCACTCCCTGGTGACTGTCCCCAGAGAGCCATCGATGCAGAGCCCTTTGGCTCAGCCCAGGGCCTGAATCCCCTCGCTGGCAGTGCTTGGCCAGCCTGGAGCCAGCTCCCACGTGAAGGCCGATGGAGACCGACTGGAGACGCGGGCAGTGCCGCGCTGTCACCTGCGTGTCCCCTGGGGAGGACGGCCGTGACACAGCTTCTCCATCACCCTGTCTGGGACAAGGGCAGCTCTGGCTTCTCTCTCTGGCCCTGTGTTTGCTCAGAGCTCTCGAAAGAAGCAAATCCCTGTGCCCTGCGTTATCACCCCCCCGGCAGGAGGTTCCTAACGCCGTTAACCCTTCAGCTGCCTCGCTCCAGTGCAGTGTAACGGGGCTGACATTCTCACGGCCGTGCCAGCGTTCCAGTAAGGAAGTGTTCCACGAATCAACAACTTTATCACGAGGTCCCACCTGTCTGGCAACACCCACGCGGGGAGTTGTTTTCTAACAATCAGAACGTGACCCATTTCCAGCTCGTTTAAAGAGTTCTTTGAATTCTCAGCGTGAATTTAAAGCGGGCTCTCCAAATTCTCAGTGCCTGTCTCTGCAGCAGTGGTTTTGCAGTGGCAGTCTCCAAACTGCCGAGGCAATCCGTGTTATTCCAAGGGCAGTGGGTGAAAAGGGCATTTTTTCACTGACTTCCCTGATTCCTGTGGTGGTGTCAGCCTGGGTGAGCAGCTCTGGGGGGTTGGAGAGGGAGCAAACATGTCCCAAATAATCAGCAGGAACTGGGAGACAAACCTTACTTTCACAAAACCCTCCCTGACTTCAGTGGGAGTTTTGCCAAAACAAGGTTTGCTGGATTTAGCTCCATTCTTCATCCTGACAGAACGAGCAGGAATTAAAGGGCCCATAATCAGATTTATAGCACACTGAAAATAAAAACAAGAGTAATTATCTAAAATAACGACTTTCAGCCAACACAAATCAATGTTCCACTGGGCACGTTCTAATTTATAACAAAAATTAAATGTTTGTGGAAGATTTTCTCAGCACAAACAATCGAAATAACAAGTCTTGAGCAAAGTGTTTTGATTTTTAGTAGACATTTATGAGAGGCTGCTGCACAAATGCAGTGCTGAAATATTTAGAATGTTTATAATTTGATTAAAACTGTATTCTTTGCTTTGTATTTAAAGGCATTATTTCTATTTTTTATTAAAAAGTGTATTTTTGCCTTTTTTTTTTGCACTTCCATACCACATAGTATCAAAAAACTCCATTTTTGCTAATTAGGATACACACATCCAGCATTTGTTGAAAGCCAAGAGCTGGAGTTCTTTTCCTGCAAATGGATCTGCTCAAGCCAATGTCTACTTTCCTGCTCAGTCTCTTAATACGCAATAAGATGTCATTTTTAAACTTCTAAATTTTATTGCAACTGCTGAAGTTCTAAACCCTCTCATTTACACAATAAGCACTTAATTAAGTCTACTCTTGAAATAGGATAAAGCCAAATCCTGCACTTTTTGCTAATACCAGGAAAAATGCAGTTGACAGGAATATGGGAAATGGGATCTTACCAGATATCAAAGATAAATTCCTTTCTCTCTCCCTACTTATTTTTCCTGGAATGGAACAGGAAATACGCTTTGCTTTTTGGGAGCAAGAACAACAAAACCGTAAAGATTTACATCATGTACAAATAATGACCAAGTAAGGGAAATAATGAAGGAACCAATCTCCCAATTTCTTTATACATTTTACAACTGGTTCATACTGAAAAAAACCTAAAAGCCATTAAGATTCTCTGCAATTAAAATTTGTGGGGGGTTTATGTTTGGTTTTTTGAAACTGGATTACTCTTTTTTAAACAGCAGTTGCAACTCTAAGGTTATAAAGAATGAATAATTCAGCAGTTTACTTGGTTTACACTGCCACAGCATTTTCTGGTGAGCAAACCAGGGTTTAGGCATTTCTTTGCAGTTATCATAGAAATTTTGAAGCCATTGGTGAAGAATTACCAAGAGCAAAAAGGGATGATTAATTCATTTGGGATTCTAAAAATGGAAACATTTAAGATGAAAATCATATTAAAATTGTACATTTTGCTTATCAACTGCTATTTAAATGATGCAGTGCCCTAAAGCACCTTTCTGCAGCATGGAAACCTTGGAGGTTCTATAAAGTTATTTCTAAAACACTGTCCCCATCTCCCTCGTTCTGTGCTCGGAGCCTGCCGTGCTTTTATAGCGTGCTAAAAAGCAAACAGAACTATCAGAGCTCTGAAAGTCACCCACAGACAACCTGTTCCACGAATATTTCACATTCACGTTACATCTCCTGGCCCAAAGGGGTTTTCTCTCCTTGGTTTCCCCTCCACGTGGGCTCAGGGAGCCAGTTCCCATTCCCGGGGCAGTAAGGGGAATTGGGCAGCGCCAGAAACTGGGCAGTGCCAGCATCATCCTGACATTAAACCTCCTTCAGGAAAGATCTCCCCCAGCTCCTAACCAGGCTCTAACAGCGAGGTGGGGCGTGGCTCACTCGCAGTGGGCTCTTGCTGTTGTGTTACTGCTCCTTTTGGGGGTTTTTATTTACTATGCTGCACTTCAATATTTGTATGGGAAATGCACCACTACTGTAAAATCTCATACCATGAAGGGTTTTTTTTCTGCTTCTTGGTTTAATTGAAGGTTGATCATAAAACACAAAGACAGGGAAAGAGGGAACTCATATACTGGAAAAAGCACTATAAATATTTTCCCGGGGTCATGAACACAACCTTGTATCACTTCACCCAGTGCTGTGGAAAGAATTAGACAACCCTCTCATGAAATATCTAAAAGGTGTTTACAATTCAATCCCAAATTAACGTGGCTCTTTCTTTAAAGAAAACACCCCATAATTCTTAATTCTGTTATCAAATTTATTTTCAACCTTTGAGGGCATTCACTTGCCGGTGACTTGGCAGTGTCAGACAAATGTTTGACTTTTATTCTGACACTTGTTGAAGAATTTGATTGAAACTATATATGTCTAGATAACACCCAACAAAGTGCCCCTCTTGCGTTTGTTTCAAGATATTTTTGGAAACAACAGAGGCGACCTTGGACAGAGCTGCTTTTCCAATTTAGGAATTCATTTGGTCTAAGAGAGTAAAATTATACTCTTTAATCCTTTCATGTAGCCACAAACAAGACAGTTTAATTTTATGCTACTGCAGAATTGCTTTTCTGTACCTTCTTGGCAGTGTTGATCTGTTTAGGTTAAGAATTAGTTTGGGTAATCAACAGTTACTTTCAAATGTACATATAAATAGTCTCTGATGTGTCACATGCCCCTTAAAAATATTGTGTAATCCAGAATCTCAGCAGCCCTTTATGTAACACCTTTGCTCCTCTAGAACCAGTGCCAATAAAAGGCATTTGCCTTTGTCTTTGCTTAGAAAAATGGGATTTCAAGGCAGAGCTCACAGAGACTTGATGTAAAATCTAAATGGGGACTGGGAAGGGGCTGGGATGGGCCTGACACCTGTCCCCTCCAGCACAAAGGGTGTTTGTCAGGCTCCCAGTGGAAAAGCCAAGGTCTGGAGCCCTCTCTCCCCCGGTTGCTCTCTCCCAACTTTGGGTTTGCCAGCTGTGCGATCGTCTCTGCAAGGTTTTATTGCATCTAATCACTTAGGATGTGTTAAATGGTTTGCACTTCATTTTCTATACAATCAATATATTTTAATTCATTTGTATTGCTCTGCTACAGACCTCCTGCAGTCAGGGACAAAATGGGATTAGTTTGTGGCAATGATAATGCAGTTTCACTGCTGGAAATAAAAGGAGAACTGTCAGAGTAAATGTTCTTGTCATTTATCCTGCACAAGATTTGCTCCCTTCAATGTTAATGTTGTCCAGTGTTACCTAATGATCAAATCCAAGGCATAACATGGAAACTAAATCTAGACACGCCAGTGGGATCTATCTGGGATAAGTGGCATATGCTTGAGAGTATATTGTTTATATTAATTTGATCACACTCCATGTCAATGCACACTTTTATAGCTCTGTTACACTGACTGTGACTGATGGCTCAAGTTCTAACTCCAGAATATCCAGTTCCCTGATTTTATGGCATTGTCATGTAAAGTATTTGTGGACAGCTTAATAGAAGAGACTCTGATCCTGTGAATCCGTGTGACTACATTGGCGCATCCACAAATCAGGTTAAAACGAACTATTTGGTTGCATCATGGCATCTCAAAATAATAGGCAAACAACTCCTAGTAAATTCTGTTGTCCATGTAGCCAGATCAACAAGTTGCTGCATTAATGTTATTTTTTGGGTGAACAAACCCCGCTCTGGAACGGAACAGCAGCGAAAGCAGGAATCCAGTCCCTGTCTCTGGGCTGTGCTCTCAGGGCATGCCCAGGATTCCCAACCTGATGTCCCTGTGAAACCTCCTGAGTCTGATTCTGAATATTGCTCTTCAGGCCCCCAAGCCCCCGCCCCAGCCCAAGGTTTGGATTGTTGGAACACAAAGGAATGAGATCTCAAACGTCACCGAATTTCCCAGTGCACGAGTCAGTGTCCTCACTTGGAGTATCCTCAGCTGACCCTGCCACTGCCTGAAAAGCAATTCAGGAGTGAAATCTCTGTACATTTGAGATGTGAGGATTCATTGAAATGTGTAATGGAAAGGTCAGAACAGATACAAATAAACAAGTACGATACAGACAGAGATGATGCCAATTCCCGAAGGAGCTTTTAAATATATTGCAACGAGGAATTTCAGACATAAAAACATCACAACTGCTTCATGGAGCTAATGGAGTCAACAAAATGAAATGTGAGATTTTTCTCCTACCCTGAGATTTTGTACTGCCAGAGAGATAAGATCAGGAGAAGCCCTGTATGCATGTGTACACACTTCAAGGTTGGGTCTCACTTAGAAACCAGAATACAACCTGGAATTTGTGGGCTTGTTTTTTGTACATTCAGTTTTTAACAAGTATCTACTTTATCCTGTAGCTGAAATGTTAATTATATAACCTGGCACTGAAATAACTGGGAATTCTATTTTTTTTTTTAGAGGAAATTAGAGGACATGAAGCTATTTTTAATATTGTATTATATTATTTGAATATTATTCAATGTTGTCTTCAAAAATTGTAAAGATGCATGAATGTGAAAGAGCTGCCAGAGAAAAACTGGCTGGCTTGGAGCACTGTAAGGGATGGGAGAGTTTGGGTTTCTGGTTTATTGCCCCAGGCAGCTCTGGACAAAGCTGCTGCTTCTGCTTTTCTGCCTCCTCCTCAGTGTGCTGGAATTGGCTGGATTAGCCCTCAAAGAGGAGAGCAGCAGATTTATCACTGAGCACTAAATCTTGCTTTTACATATGAGAACAACTCTAGGGTAACCTCAGTTAATGAATAACCCAGTCAATGGTGAAAGCTCCTATTTAGTCTGATAAATTTGGCCTTAAACAAGAACTTTTGTTGATACAAGCATATACCACAGGGGAATGAAAACATTTTCCCCATGAGAAATTCAGTGTCAAGAGAAAAAAAAAGAGAATTCAATATTCATAGCATTTCATTAAAAAAAAAAAAAGTCATGTTTAAGAAAGTCCCACAACTTTATAATACAAAGTCAAAATTTTCAAGAGAAAATTCAGACTTTTTGGGGAAAAAAAATACTAACCCCAGGTTCTTTAGTCAATACAAAAAATTCAAACCAATTCAAAATGCTTTGATGGAGATGTTCTCCTTACAAGAAGTACAGCCCGTTACTGAGTAGTTCATTTAGAATCAGATGAACTCTTTATCAGAGGCTCAGCAATGCTTCCAGTATTATATCCCATAAGGAGAGACATGAATACTGGAGTTTCATAATAAAGGAAATTTCTTTGATACAGCAGCTGCATCAGAGCCAATTTCACCTGCAAACACACTGTGCTAATGCAATTTATCTTCATTTGAAACAATCCATATGGGGACATCCAGTTTTTATAAAAGGGCATTCAACAAACAGAGAGGTTTGCATTGTTGTGGCTTCCCTGGTGCATAAATATTAAATCCCCAAACACAACATTAGGTAATTAAGTCGGGGGTGATTATTGGCTGGAGGAAAAGAACACATTAAGGGAGCAGGGGTTAAGCCTGCCCTCTTACTGCACACACCGTGGTTGCTCCCTGAATGCAAGGAGGATGTGGGTTTCCAGGAGACTAAACCCACCAATAATTTGCACCTGGAATCTAAAAGGAAACCAAAATAAAAATTGGATGGAGCTTCTTAAATTGCAGAGTGCTGCATAGACTGTGTGGAACTTCAGCCAAAGCTTCCTCAAAACAAGAACCCCTCCAGTAAAAATGG
>WAAG01054185.1:2263-70167 GCA_013390105.1 Tichodroma muraria | reverse complement strand
GCCCTCCTGGGGGAAAAAAAAAACCTTGAAGAAAAGAACATTATACTAAGAGCGACAGGTCATAAGGTCAGCAGATGCTGTGAGATCATCTAGTCTGGTCTGTCCATCAGAGTCCCCTCTGCTGCATCCACACTGACCATGTGGTGCAAGTACCTGGTGTGGCACCACCCCATGCAGCACAACATCCCCTCCTCCTGTCAATGCTTACAATCCATCATCTCCGCTATGTGTATGCAGAAAGAAGATAAAGATTTTGGTGTGTCTCTAACTCTCTTGCCTCCAGCTTCCATTTGGCAGCTGGTGTTTTGCCTTTCCAACCAGCCTCTGGTGGTTTTCCTGTGAAGCCCAGCTTTCAGCTATTGGTCTACAGCCCAGGGACTGTACAGGGCCAGTTTTTCTCTGCATTTTCCTAAAAAAGTGGTACAAAACCTGGAAACCTGGACAGCTGGTGTTTCCCAGCTCTAACCTTTTTCCAGCTGAAGGCAACTCACCTGCCCTGCTCACAGCTTCTGCCATCTCTGCGTCGGATCAGTGCAGCAACACTTGCCAGCTAATTTTCGTCTTTCCCAACAACAGAGCAAAGTTTGATTCACACCTCTCCCTGTTCTTTTTTTTCTCTTTTTAAATTATTTGATCCCCCCTCACCCAGCCTGTAATCACATATTTGACCAGGCCAATTATTCCACAGCAGCTCATGACACTAACTACTTTACAGTTCTCAGCAGTGGAAGTAGCCAAGCTCTCCTGCTTATTGATACAGCAGCAAGGCTTTACGTTTCTTCTCTTCACATTCCATCAGGTTGGCTTCAATTTGTTCTGAATTAGAGCTTGGCTTCCCCAGTGCTACTTAAAGGGCTCTTCTACCTAAAAATCCAGCCATAAAGATTAGCACCTCTTATCACAATCTTCCCACCACATTTTGCAGCCCAGCATTTCACAAATCCCAGCCCTATAAAGTCATACGAATTATACAGTAGTTGATAGATTACCTCCAATATTTTTGTCTTTACTGTCTGCAGGATGAACACTTGGATCTCTCATTTCTTCAGTGTTTTTTCCCTCAGATCTTCCTTTTGATCATGCTACCCCTATGATACTGAGGAGCCTGTAAACTGAGCCTCTAAACCCTCCACTGAGAAAAAGTACAGTGGAACTACACTTGGAAAAGCATCACAAGCCCCAAGCCTTTCCAGCTGCTTGTTCAGCAGATATCTTCTCTCTAGAGGACCATTGTTAAGCCCAGAATTCCTTGTTGCAGTTGGCTTCCTTAACTTCACTAATGACCATCACTTGCTGCTTTTTGAATGTGGCTTTGGTTTCCTGCATTGGCCTTTTTGCTGAGCAGCTCTTCCTTCTCCTATTGAACCCTTGAAAGAAAGAGTAAGGGAAGGGAGAGACCAGGTCTGATGATGGACAAGAGAATCCTGCTCTGTGTGAGCTTAGGCTGGCAGATATGATGTGCAGCTCCTGCGCACAGAGCCCTCCCAAATTCCAAGGGTCTGATACAGTCCTTGGGGGTTTAAACCTCCACTCATGTCTTTCAAATGCACAACTGCTTACCTCAAAATTACTTCCCTGGGTTCAAGTGCATGCCCAGGTTTTAGGGGGCATGGTTGTCCAGCCCTTCAGCCTGCTCATCCACTCCGAATTCTTTCTGCCCCTCTCAGCAATGTTCCCCAGTGCTCATCCCAACATCTCAGCTGGATCCAGCTACTCTCCAGCCTTCTCCTGGAAGCTGCCCCACAGTGAAGGAAACAATGTAAGGCTCAGGAAGCTGCTGTGGTGGGACTAGTTTTCTTCTGGCCATCACCAGGAGCATTTGCAGAATCCACCTGAAGCTCAACAGCCCACTGGGCTTCTCAAAGCAGCTCAGGTCCTGCTGCCTGGCCTCTGCAACATCAACCTCCCTGTGCTTGGCCTCCAAACAGCTTTCCCACACATCCCAACTTGCTCCTCTCTCCCCGCAACAGCCAAGTCAGTCTCCTGTGGCCCAGGTACAAGCTCCAAGGTCACCAGCTCGGCCAGCTGTGAGAATCCTGCCTCACCGAGCCCTGCAGGAGCCAAGGGCTGTTTCCCAATACTTCCCAGGGCCTCCTGGCTTTTCCCTCTGCGCTCACCATCACCACCTCCACATTGTCCCCAAATGTCTTGGTACCAGGCTGCCCTCCTGCCCTGTGGCTTCATTTGCCTCCTCTCACCTGTGTCACTTCACAGTGGGACTAACTAATGGGGCCTCCACAAACCCAGCTCTTGATTTCATACCCTACTGCTCCTCTTTGGGGAAGGAAATATATATTTTCTTTTTTTTTTTTTTCTTTTGATCCCCCCCCCACTTCCCCATTTCCGTCCCAGTCTTATTCCTGTCTGTCACACTCATGGCTCTGCTTTCAGCTCTGTTCCTCCCTTCCTTGCCCGGCCTCAGCCCGTGCCGTGCCCATCCCATGTGTCAGACCCCGCTGCCCTTCCAGTGAGCGATTTGACTCCAGCTGCCCCAGAGACTATTTCAACAGGTATATCCCTCAGTACACTGGATTAATATACCTGCTTATCTCTTCTCCCAGAGATGATTTTGTACTTTGTAAATTAAATAGGGGAAGTCAGAAGCTTAAAGAATAGATTTATTTTTCAATGCTCTCAGTGGAAGGCCCTGCAAAGATACATTTCACAGCACATATATAATTGAATAGCTGATGAGTGAAACAGCTGGGGCAGTGGAACAGAAGTAAAGGTGCTGTAATTTGTCAAGGCAGTTTACGGGTATGCTGGAAATCACGCCCTGGCTCTCCTGCAAAAGCCTTCCTGTAAACCAACACATTTTCTTACCAGTTCATTGGCTCCTGCACACTGCTTTTTGTTTCCCACTGTTTCAGAGCAGCAGCGGATGCTCATTGTGCTGGGACGAGCAGGGGCTGGAAGCACAGGCATGTGCAATTTCTTGTTCTTGGTGTGAACACAAAAGCCTGCAGGGAAATTTCCCTGCCTTCTCCTGGCACTGCCTCTCTCCTCAGTGAAGGGGTCAGGGTAAGGTCTCCTGAGTCACCTGAGGCTCTTGAGTCAATGAACAGAGAAAACTGGGCTTGTGTTAAGAAATTTTTATTTGTCCTTTGGATCTGTAATGTAAGCACATAAAATTACAAGTGGAAGAAACATCATGCCACAAAATTGCATAGAATTTTTACAAAATGTGAATTATGCTTCTGAAACAATCATAGATTGAGGAACCGAAAAAATATGTACATGTTAACTGGAATATTTCATCCTACTCTGAAAGCAAATCATCAAGGACTAATCAATCACAGACACTATTAATACAATGTACAAGAGCAACACTGATTTCAAAGAAAGGCAAGCAATGATGTCCCTTTAGTTATCTGTCAAGTGAATGTTTAGCTAATACATGAGCATTAATTAACATAATTATGAACATGTTAAGTCTAAAATGTCTGGCCTTCATTAGAATTTTTAAAATTCTGTTTATACTGCCAAAACCAAGCTATTTTCAGTAGTGTAAAGATATCTGAAGTGCACAACCTAGTTTAATATAGACAGCTCTATTCTATACAGCAGAAAGTCCACGATACAGCATTTCCACACATTCAACACAGAACAAGGCAAATACATAAAAGGCACAAGACTTGCACATCATAAAGACCCTTTTTGTCAATATCTTACTCTAGTTCAAGTAATATCAATATTAAATGATATCAGTTTCACTGAAATAGTTTGAATGATGCAAGATGTACAGGATTACACACTACCTTACACCTGCAGAAAGTGGCACTGTACAGATATAAAAAAATGTGAGTACAGGAAATGGTCAAATACAAACGTACTGTAAAATGACTACAGCTGATAGTATATTTAACCCAACCAGTCTATTTATTTCTTATTAAATATAAATAAAAGGTTAATTGGTATTTGCCCGAGTTTCTTTGAAGACTGTGGTGAAGTCTGGCTCCCCCGAAGTCCACGGGAATGTCGCGCAGAGATTCAGGGGAGCCAGGCTTTTCCCAAAAAGCCTGCGCTATACAACGGTTTCTATAATGCAATAGTTTCAGTTTTAGTATGAACACTGCTATCAGTTCATTCTTGTAATAATTTAGACAATACGTCATTTTACCTTTATAAAATGCAGCATTAAATCTCGACTCTACAATTTCGATGAGTGATTAAGATTGACTTCAAAGTGCAAAACTAGGATTAGCAGAGGAGTCACCTTTCCTAGCATTTAGATGAAAGTCAGATTTTTGAATTTCATGTGCACTGATTTCATCATCATAAACCAGAACAGCTTAATTCAAAATATGATCTCCAAACAATGTGCAATTTTTCTTTCTTTCTGCTCTAAGTTTAAAAAGGAAACATCAAAATACTGTTTGTTTTCCAAGATTTTATATATATACACACACCATTATTTAACTGAAAACTTAAGCTTGATGTGTATTTTATTGCTTAAATTTAAATAAAATAAGTTACTTTAAGTACTAAAATCCTGAGGGAATGGAAGTAAGGTAACTTAACTGTTACAATGTGTTAAAATGACTCCCTATTAATTGATTGCTTTCTCCGATTGCCGTTTAACCCCAAGTAAAGCCCCGATCTTGCAAACGTGAATGTGAATGGTATTCCCAGCCCAGCTCATGAGCCCAGTGGTGCAGGAAAACACAACGTGGCAGGATCAGGTGTCTCGAGGCCAATCTGGGGCTTCTGAGCTGGTTTCTCCTTTGCCCCAAGGCACCTCCACCAAACACTGGCCCAGGTACAAATCCCAATCTGTCTGAGGTGTTTCATAATTCCAATTTCTGTTAGGGTGGGAATCCAGAGAACAGCATTTCTTTACCTTTTCAACTATCCTGACTTTCACAACGTCTCTCTGTCGTCTGATAGAAATTTCCCAGAATGTGCTGTTACTTGTCTCATGCCTATCATACAGTACACTAACTTCGATTGTTCTTATTTTAACGAGTCAGTTAAATAGATTAATATACCCTTTTAAATAACAGTGGTCAGGTTTTAAAATTTTAGACCTTAGTAAAACTGAACCTCAGTCTTAAAAATAATGGAAGATTCTGTTAGATTTCAAATACTGTAGTCCTAAACATTTCATAATCCTATCAAATTCAGTAAGCTTAAAATATGATACTTAAAATCAATACTTTCGAGTCTGCAAAATATATATCAAATTTATATTCTAAAACTACTTTGATTTACAACACTAACACCACAAAAAGAATTCTATGATTCCATGATTATTCTATAGCAGTATAACCCAGATGTTAGCTCTCAGATTCTCCCTACTCACGGATCCCTGAAACATTTCATTTGGCCAAGAGACCACATCAACTTCAAATAGAAACACGCTGTGTGTGTATATAGACAAATGTGTGTGCACATACATATATATATATATATATATATATACACACAAACATATATGCACTCACATGGTGTAACAAACACAGACGGACACAGACACCGACAATCTCCACGAGGATCCTTCTCTCCCTTGTCCTCTCGTCCCCACAGTTCCAAGAATTTTCAGCAGCAAATATATGTCTCTCCATGGGATAAACATAATATCAAGACAGCAAGCCACCAGTGCTTGCAGAGCTAAAAAGGATCCAATGTTTCAGTGCAAATGTAAAAGGATGGTACAGCTGTCAAGGTGCAGTTATAAAGAAGGAAACAAATATCATTAAGTACTGTCGTAATATTCTCCAGGATCTCTCTATTAGTTTGGAGCACTTTGCACTGGAACTCCAAAAGGAAATCTGCACACATTTGTCTCTGTACAATACACTGGTCTTCATTAAACATTCTTAACAGTGAACATGGCCAGAAAACCACCCATTGTAAATTGGCCAAAAAACCCCCCAAACAAACAAACAAACAAAAAACAAAAACTCAAAACAAAACAAAAAAACCCCCACAACAGCAAAAAAAAGAGCGAGAAGAAGGAGGTTAACATTAATTTTCCCATTACAACTGCACTAAGCTTTAGAATAATAATCAGATGAAGAATGAGAATGAAGACCTTTGCAGAATACTTTTTATAAAATGTTCTTTTGGGGAAATGTGCACGTGAATGCAGATTCCTCCTGCCTCCCGAGGCACTCTGGTGGCAGCTCACCCCGGGAGAGTGGAGACGGGCAGTTGGGAACGGTGCGCCCCGGCGCACTGATTGTTTCTTGGGCAGTTAAAAAGTAGTATCAAACACTTTTTCTTGATTATCTTCTTCCAATTCCTCTTCACTTTGTGGAGGTTTATGATTTGATTTTCCACTGTCAGATGCCAGGGAAGAGGGGGCAGAACTGTGGTCTCCATCTTCACTGATTTTCCCTTTCATGGCTTCCTGTACGAACTCCAGAATTTCCAAAGGCAGTCTTTTGAATTTGTCTTGGTATTCCTGATCGAGTTCCACCTGTAACTGCAACAAAAGAGACAAGCTGTCTTCAGGTGTATCTGATGTGACCAGTGCTACAGGATGGGGAAAGTACCACACCAGGCAGGAGGGGAATTAACAAGGCATTATTGCACAATTCAAGAACGTATTCCCTTCTTTCCTGTATTAGCACCACGCATCCAAAGTGCCTATTAATTTCCATGCAGTCATTGCCAAGCTGGAGGAACGTGCAGTCATAAGGCTGGTTTTGGGTACCATCCATGGGTACCCAAACCCTCCAAATACATGTGGATTTAACTGTACTGGTGTCCATACTCCTACTAGCTTTGACAAGATTCCATTCAGGTGTAGTATGGATCACGGATAAGCCTTTGAAAGAGCAAGGCCTTCATTGAGCTTCAGGTAGTTAATCACACATCAAACACGCCACAAACATTGCTCTGAGAACAATAAAACAACTTTTGCCAGGTTTCTTGGGTTGGAGAAACCATTAGGAAAAAGTCAGTTGTCAAAGGGAGTCAGAGAGGGAGGGAAAACAAATTAAATTACATTTCTTAGGGCTAGATCATGGAAAGTTACATTATCGGATTAATGCAGAATGTGTCTTGGACATTACTGGGGAAAAAGTGTCATATCATCAACAGGATGCAAAAGGCATGCAGAAAGAAATCTGGCTATCAGTCTTCAGGAAGCAGTGGGTCCTTTCCCAGTATTCAATAGTACAGCCTTTGTTTTTAATGCCCATATTAGGATCTGCATGATTCATTATTTAAAAAACATTAATGTGTATCAAAGTTTCAACTGAAGACAAAGCCAATTTTTCATCATGATCAGTATGAGCACAGCAGGAAGCAAAAGGGGTGAGTTCCAAAGCCAGACCCGCTCCACCTGTCCATCCATCCATCCATCCATCCATCCATCCATCCATCCATCCATCCATCCATCCATCCATCCATCCATCCATCCATCCATCCATCCATCCATCCATCATCCATCCATCATTCATCCATCCATCCATCCATCCACCCACCCACCTTCTTAAAAACAGGGAGTCAGGTTCTGCTAACTGTAGCTGCAGCGGTTTTGCAATAGTTTCTTAGGCAATTGTGTTTTCAGCTATGTATTTTCCCAGGATTTCCAGGATAAAGGTGCTAGGAATTCTGATCCTTCAGCTCTATGCCGGAGTCTATCTTGTGCAGTTTCAGGTTTCCTTCACCCCACTGCAACAGCTCTCAATAGGCAATGCAAATTTTCACTTGAACATTTGGTCCTATCCTAGTCTTACCATCCTTGACCTGTCCACACACACCATGTGACTCTATCACTACCTCTCCCTCTGAGCCCTTCCAATCCCATTCCCCATGCTTCTGTCCTGGTTTTCATCCTGCATCTCTGACTTTATTTTTGTGAGGCCTCTTCTCCTTTCTCCTGATGTGCAAATCAATGTCCTCAGCTCACCCGGTCTAGTTCTACATTCCTTAATTAGACAAATTTTGCAGCTTTTCTTCCTCAAGATCTAAGATCTGTTCTTTTTCCTTTTGGTTTCCCTGCTAAAGCCCTTTTCCTGCCTTGTTTCTGACAATTTTCCTGATGTCCTGGCGTTGGTTTTCAACCTCGGATAAAAACCAAGTCTGAGGCACAAACGGTTCCATTAAAACACACCCTGCCCCTAAAATATGTATTTCTATCAACTAGAAATAAAGAGTTGTCACTGTGGTAATTAATCATTACCATAACACCCTTCATCTTTTCCTGAACCCCTTTGTTTTCTGGCTTTATGTCTAGATACAAATTTTCTGAAGGGATCCTCCTTTTGCAAACACTTCCACAACTACAGGCATCATCAGAGGAACAGTGGCATAAGGTGGCTGGTGGAGAAAACTGAAAAATGATGCTGATCCTCCCTCTCTTCCCTGCTCACCACAGCCCCGGGACTCCATTCCTGCTGCCCAGGGAGCTCCTCAGCTCCCGAGAGATCACATCTACCCTGGCTGGAGTGCTGGCAGCACATGGCACTCACATAGGTCACACTGCAAAACCAAAGATTAAATTCCAGGGGAAAGGTCTTTCTTCATGGTGCAATCATGCTTGGGGTTACAGTTCATGGCTAAGTACCTGCACTGCTTAAAACACAGCAGTGTCCAAGCCAGAGATGAGTGCTGCATTTCCCCCACCTCATTGTTGTAGATGGCCTTTGTGAATTTTGTGCACCTCAGGTATAGAAGAAGGTTGTATAGTATGATAAGTGAGGGAAAAGTATCCTGGCTCTCAACTTCCTTCAGAACCTCGATTTGCTTAATTAGTTTTAAAAGCAAAAGAAGTATTTGAAATCCCTCAGAAACTGAATGTTATCTGAACCCAGTGCAACCATAAGCATGTTGTTAGATAACAATTGTCTAATATTCTCCTAAAGCGCCTCCAGTGGCTAATCCCCCCTAAGTCAAGTGTTTAGTAGAAATTACATGAATCTGGAGCTACCTCTCTGTCTCCAGAGACAGTCTATATAGATATCTAATCATGAGAAGGTTGAAGTTAGTTGAGAAGGAGCAGACAGCAGACAAGGAGGGTGATTAAAACTGCATCAGTAAAAATTAGTTTTCTTTTTGACTCCAAAGGCACTGTCAGTTCTTCCCCTTGCTCAGCATCTGACAAGAACCTCAGATCCCTGGCCCCCAAGTTACCACACAAAGTTAAAGAAACAAGTTGCCTGCTTAAAACCAGCTGGCCTAAAGAAATCCAGCTGTTTTTCTTTCAAAAGCTTCAGTGTCCTTCTATTTATTCTGTAGCTTTACAGGGACATAACAGTTCATGGCAGTGAAAGGAAAGCTGCCCTCCCAGCAGCAGCAGTAGCCACACACATCTCTCATTTGGCTGGCTGATGGCAAGACAAGGTGCCACGTTAGTGTGTGAGTAAAAACCTCTCCGCCCGACCAGCACCTCACCAGACTCCACCCCAGGGTGGCCCTTCCCACTCAGTTTGCTGTTCCCTTGGGTTGCTTCCCATCAGAAGTCCACCTACCCCAATTTCTCTGCTCTCTAGCTACTAAATAAAGTGACCTACACTTGCTGTTAGGGTTTTGGAGTCAGATGGGGGGAATGAGACCGGTGATTAGACAGGCAGATTATTATCTAGACCTCTGTCCTCTCCTTAACCCACAACAAAAACAACACGAATGTCACCTCCACGTGGCTTTAGTGTCCCACAGTTGGACACTATTTCTTGTTCAGGTAGATCTCACTCCCATGTACTTTACTGACAGTTAAAACTTTAAAATTCAGAGCCATCATTAGGTGTTTGCAATGTGGTCCTTGGGGACAGGAGATGAATGTGTTAGTCACTCTTGATGGCTGGGGCCAAAAGCTCTTGAATGTGTGCTTCCATCTCCTACCTTTCATTTTTTTACCCAACAGTGCAGGTTAAAAAATGCCAGCTGATGCTCACCTCAGCTTTACACAAAAACTGCCCTGGACAAACAGCACCATCTGCACCTTGAGTCCAACCAACACAGCCCCGAGCCGAGGCACAGGACATGAGCAGGGCTTTCCAGGTGAGCTGGCTCCTAGTGGCCAGCCAGCTGCCCAGCTCACGGGCTCACGCTGCCTCCCAATTCAAAGGGCTCTTCAGCACCCTTGGCTACAACCACTTTCCAAAAAGGGTCATCAGCCAGGGAAAGGCCTTGCGACCATTCCTTGGAATGTGGGAGGGACAATGATTATGGCTGTTCAGCTAAAAGCAAGGGAAACACACTCAGAAAAGGAAACAGATGGTATTAACACTATTTACATTGATATTTATACCTAGCTGTTATTATTAGAACTCCCAAATGAACAGCATGAACAGCACTAGAAGCAGTGACTGTGAGCAGCGAGGGATTACAGAAGCAGAGGCTGTGGGTTTAGACACTCCTGACCGAGCCCTGTAGACTCTCGCATGCTCGCCAAGTGATCTGATGAACTCCCGTTTGTACCAGGACCAAAACAAAGCAGTCGTGGGAAACGCGCTGTGCTGCCAGCACAAGTGACCAGGAGGGCTGGACACAAGACACAAGAGGCGGGAGGTGGACACAGCTGGCCCACAGAGCCCCGCTTCCACCTCACCCCCAGCCTGCGCTCCGGCAGCCCAGGGGAAAGGGAAACGGGAGGAAACACGTCCAGCCCCTCTCCCTTCCTGGAACACCTTTGAAGCCCTGCATGTGAACACTGCTGCTCCTTCACCTTGTGCCCTGAGTGGCCTTTCGGAAGTCACCAATGCCAGGGCTTTCCAAACCATCTCCCCCTCTCTTGTGTCCCCACGTGGTTTGGGACACCGCGCGCTTGTCCCGTGACCTCGCAGCATCCTTCTCCTGCTGTAACATCCTATCTCGTGCAAAACCAACCCGCTTCCACCCACACTGAGATTCATTCCAGCTCACGCGGGTCTTTAGAAATATATTTGCAACTAAAAAATAACATAGAGTCGCTACTTAAAAAGCATCTCAAGAATTAATCTTCAGCCAAAAACGTTTTGAGAAAGTTATGTATGAAATACAACCAATTACACATTTTGGTGAAAAAAACCCCACCAAAACACGGTTTTGTTGAAGCAAAAACATTAATTATGGCCATATTTGTTTTGATGAAGTTTTTCCACTGTGAAGATTTGATATGACTCCAAATAAGTCACTTTTTTAAGTCTCAGGTTTTTCCATTCCACTGGGAATTTTTCTCTAAGGGCAGCTTTGTGGAGTTTGGTGTTTCTGTTATATCTCCTTTTAAATTTATCTTATTTTGTTCTCCTGATGACTTTCTTTCCCTGAATGATGCAGTGAATTATGAATGGAAAATTATTTGAATATCCTGTCTCAACAATTTAGGTAAAAATAGACTCCGAGGATTAAATAGTTCAGTATCTCCAACAATCTCTGACATTTACAACAGTAAACTCTTTATTCTCAAGTTTTTGTCACAATTTTTGAGTTATAATTTCAAATGTGAGACATTTTAAAGTCGTGTTATTTCTCCTTGAGGCAGAGTGCAGCAAAATATATAAAAGGACTACCCTTTTGGTATTTGATTGTTGCATTTACTCACCAGTTGAAATGTGATATTAGTTTGTATCCATAATTACCGTGGCACTGCCCATATGCAGGATATTATTTAATTCCACATGGACAGTGCCTGTTCTTTTTATTTTACTGATGAGAGGCTCAACTGCATTCGTTTCTTCCATGCAATTTCAGCAGAATGTATTTTGGCCACTGCACCATTTGTAACGAAAGGGGGGCTGCAACCTCTCTGGGGAATTTCTGTTTAGCAAAGCTCCTGTTTTCCTTATCATGTGCCACTGGAAATGTTTATTTTGTTAACACCAGCAACACTGATATTTTCAGTGGTCAGTGAAACCACATTGCAACAGCAACACTGGACTGGGATTGGGGCCCCTTTCTTACTCCTCCCCTCCTCCTCTAAATCTGCTAAAGCTACAAATACTTATTTTTCTTCCTGCAAACATTTGACCCATATGCCTAAAGATACTTTTAAATACAGGATTTGGGGCTTTTAAGCCTGCATCAGACAACAAATATGCATAATGTCAGCGACCTCAATTTAGCTTCCGAAATAGCACATAGAGGATTCCCAGATTAAGGGTACAGAGAGCAAGAAGGCTGCTGTTCTTCTGCTTTTCATTTTCAGAGCTTACTTAATTAGAAAGCCATTCTGGAGGGATACAGCATTAAAAGACAGATGAGTAGCAAGAACTGTTAAAAGCAGATGGAGGCTCAGTAACAGGGAGAGTGAAATTGAGGAACAGAGCTCAGGGATCAAGTGATTTACAGGCAGCAATTTTTGTTTAATTGGAAACAGTAGGAGTTCCTTACTAAGGACCATGTTATTCCCTCCACTAAGCAGATTTCTGCTGGGAAGGCAAAGGAGTAGCCACTGCTCAGATGTCCTCATGCCTCGAGGCCACAGTCCCTCTGCAGCACTTGGGTGGAGACCTCTCTGCCCTCTGTCAGAACGGGAATCTAAGACACCAGCAGCTGGGAACAGCAGGTTCTCGGGAAGCTGTTTGCCCAGGACTGGGAAAGGAGTTAACTTTGCATGTGCAGAGAGCACCTAAATGCTCCTTTTTTCTCCCAGTGGCATCATTGAAGTGGATAAAGGGACATGCCAACAACGTTAATGTTTGGGCTTAATACAGTTCAAGGACAACACTGCTAACCCTGAGACGAAACTATCCAGGTAGACAAAGCTTTCTCTCAGAAGATGTGGGAGTGTGGAGTCATTAAGGGGAGCCTAAGGGCATTTGGTATCTGAGGTGGCATGAGGAACAGCATGGCACCAGGTAAACAACAGCAGGAAATGTCTTCATGCTGACTGGAAAGCTCCTGTCAATGATTCCTGTCCTCAGACAAGGACATCTCTGCTTTTTCAAACAATGTTTTTTTCCAGACCATGAGAGACACCAGGCACACCAATTCCCAGCCTCCTTCTCTGCCTCCCTACCTGAAGGTGATGCTCCCCTAGTCCTTTACACAAGGTCATCAGGCCGATCTCCCATCCCACAAAGTCTCCATGCTGTTTTCCTGAGACCAGGGCCGCTGGCTCAGCTCTGGTTTTGACTGCTCCATTATTGCCCCTCTGCCTTCCCATGCCAACAGGCTGCACAGTCCAGACACTCTCATTGAAAAAAATCACCAGCAATCACCTGAAGCACATCACAAGTCAGGGAGCAGGTACCACGTCCCGCATTATCTCCCCTTGTACAGACACTTCCCCTCCCACTGCCTCCCTTACCTGCCGTGTTTCAGCTCAGTGTCTCTTCCTCCTGAAGCAAAGGTGGTTTGCTCTGCCTCCCCGAGGGTACAACAAGTCCCCACATAAATGAGTCCCTGTAATATCTGCTGCGTCAAGGCATGAGACTCTAACCTTGGGGCCTCCATCAATCTGTGTCTCCGCCTTTATTAACTGCAACCTCAATTAAACCAATGGGACCGCGAGGAAACCTAGGACCTGGGCACCTGGATTTTAACATTTATAAGGCAACTCAGATCTGCATTCTGTGTGGCAAACCAACTTTTGCTCAATAACTGATGAAAAATAAATGTTTGGGTGGTGAGATGCCCATCAGTGCTGCCCAGGTTATACACATATTAAACACACATACACCTGTACAATATCTCTGCTGAAACCTTCTGGGTAAGAGAAGGTCCTTACAGCAAAAGCCTAAACTGGTGATCTTTTCCTACTGGCAATTGTATTATTAGCAGCAATTTCAGATCTCCTGCATTTTCTTTAAAGAAATTATTTAAACAAATAGCTTGTACTGAATTCTGTGGGAGGATTTTCTTCACAGTAACTCGTTTCTTCAAAAGTACGGCAGTTTATTCTCATGCAAAGCCCTGCTCTGTGCCTTGTAAACTGCATACTTGGAATTACTCCTCTTTCTGATGATTGTTTCATGTAACAGTTTGCTTTTGTGGATAAAATGCTTTCTTAAGCTGTCAAGTGGCTCTTAGACAACTCCATAAAAGCATGACCTATGCACCTTATGATGCATATGAATAAAAATAATTTGAACTAGAATGAACAAGAGAAAAATTCCGTTTCTATGGGCATTTTAAGGGGTAGATTCTGATATTCTGTTCTTTTTCATCATCACTAGAGTAAGCTATCTTCACTGTAAGCAAAGGAGAATCTGCTCAGTTTTAATGCAATAAATCCAGAGAAAGCAAAATTCCCCTGATGTCTCATCTATCAGCAGATACTGCCCTTAGTTTTTTTGGGGTGGATTCGGGGTAAATAACTTGAGTGACAGAGCTCAAAGAGAGCTTCTTAGCTGGTCCTTTTTTAAAGCGCTGTCCATATTTTGGACACTGCAAAACAAACAAACAACAACAAAAAAAATCAGTGCAGCCATTACCTTCTAATAAATGATGTTTTTCCACTTCCACGATTGCCTCCAAGGCATCCTGTAAACAGGCAGCTGACTGTCCAACAGCACAGGCCTTCCAAGAGTAGCAGTATTGTAATTCCCATCTCAAGAGGTCATGACACTCCCTTGGAAACTCATTTTAAATGACATCTTGAGGTTACAACAGCAACAATATATTCCAGAAATAGTCCAAACCCCAGGTGGACCAGAGAACGTGGGACTCAGCAACACCATGGCAGCAGAGCAGGACGCTCCAAATGGGCCAAGGAATCTGCAGGGCCACTTAGTATTTATTATGTTTTGCCTGAAAGTGGTGTTGTCCCGCAAAGTTAGAGATTCTGGCAATTTTTGAAAGAGGAGAGACAAGAAAAGAAAGTTTCAGGTGCTTAAGGTCTCCTGTGTGAGGGCTCAGGAGCTGATGAAGTACAGATCTGGAAAAAAGGTGGTGGAGCCCAGAGCACAGCTTTTGGGCCTCACCTAAATTGAACTCTGGATTCAGTTTAACAAAACACTTTCCAGTCTCTCATATCCACCTTGCTAATAGATAATTACAGTGTTGCCGGTGTCTGACTCTTGGCAGGGCATCTCTAACAGGCCCCATCAGTGTCACAGAAAATTCCCTCTGAGCACAGAGATTTCTCCTCCAATACGACAGCGAAAAGGAAATAAATAATCTCTTTCTCTGTCTCTCTCCAGTGGCATCACTGTGCTCCTCAAAGCAAAAGGAACAGCTCACACTGTGATTGAGTCTGGCACCTCCTTTCATTGCCATGCCCTGCTCTGCCCCAACTCTTGAGCCTGTTTCGAGTAATAAAAGCTCCAAACACACACTGAGGGCTGTGCATCTTGAGACAGCACCTTTCTTAAGGTACACACTCACTATGATTTCCATGTCACTGATAATTGTCAGGGAGCTGCATGGAGTTTTAGAAGCAAGCCATCATTAGCTCAGAAATAATCCCACTGATAAAGCCTCTGCTTCACTTTGAAGTTTACCTTGCTCTGACTGTAGCTCTCCATGCCAGAGAGCCTCTGTAGGATGGAGCCCCACTGAAAAGTCTGCTTGGAAAATTACTAAATAATCAGTCCTTCTCCTAATATCTTGTTAAAAATGAATGTTTCTAGACTAGAAAGCAAGCGCACTCTGAATAAAGATCAAAGCCTTCAAAGTTTCTTTGAAAATCTTTTCAAGTAGTTGCAGTTCTATAATCGCTTGTAACAGCGAAGGCTATTCCAAAATATTTCCTAACTCATCAACAACATTAATCTGGCTTCCTCTTTACTATTAGCAGAGACTTTTGCATTGACTCTCCCCAGATAATGAGCCAGTTTAGTGACAAACATGTTATTTTTTAACATAACAGGCTAATGAAAAAAAATCCATTCAGAACCTGGCAGAAGTTTAGCAGTGGGGACAGAACCACTACCCCTCATTTCCATCTTCCAGAAATGATGGCTCAGTATTTTGGCCTTTGTACTTGGGAGGCTTTGAGGCTGGGTTTAACAATGACAAAAAGCTGGGACCTAGTTCAAACTTATGTGCTGATGTATATGTTCATTATTATCTAATGGCCATCAAATGGAGATGTATCATTGCTACTGGGGACTGAGTCTGCTAAGATTATGGCTTCTCTGAGTTTATATCCTGTGATTATCTTCACATCCCTCTACTTCCACCATGAGCTCATCCATATATCCACAATTCTCATCATTTCATGCTGTATTACACAACACACTTGTTTTTATTTTTTGACTTGAGAAGCAAAATTAGTGTAGAATTCTAACTGCAACTATTCAGAGCTTAATACACTAAGAGATGTAAGAGCAACATGTAAGAGCATGTAATAGCAACAATAATAATACATGTAAGAGCAACACTGCCCAGTGGTTCAGCCTAATTAAAATAGGCTGAAGATTTTTACTTCCTGATACTACAATGAGCTTTAAAGGAAAAAACCCTTCTCTTGCTGTCTGTACTGCTGTTACTGGATTAAGCGGTACTAAGCAATAGGAGACTGACTGAACCATCCTCATTATCAAGTTCAAGGGATTAATATTTCAGTCCAGTTGTTTTTCATTTAAACGTTTTCTCCTAAGTTCGTATTAACGCTGACTGCTGCAAACTTAGGCAACTCTCTGACTACCCATCAAGTTTAAATGACCCATGCAGAAAACTTTATTTCAGTGATGTTCAGCAAGCATCCCAAAATGCAAAAATCGACATATAAGGTAATTTCATCAAGCCAGATTGACAGGACAAAGTCCATCTGACTGCTGCCCAGAGCAGCTTGAACTCATGCCTAGTAAGGCACATACCCAAAGTTCACTCCAGTCTACAGGACAGTGATTGGCTTTAATGGGGTTTGGATCTACAATTTGGATCTAAAACCACACAAGTACAGATGCAAACAGACCGCATCAAGTGAAGGAACTGCTGGCACAAAAGGGCCTGAAATGCTTGCTCCTAACCCAGCAGATATCTGGGCGTAATCGTAATCTGCCTCACAAAGGAGAGGTGCAAAAGTTGTGTTTCAGTGGCTCAGGGTTTTCACCTGAAGATCACTCCTTTTTTCAGTTTAAGCAGACTGCAAAACCTGAAGGACTCTGGGAAAAGGGTCCAGGTTGTTGCTTAAAATCCAGGCCTGCTCCAACAGACAAGAGATAACAACTTCCCACAGAGAAGGGCAGATGCTTTTCTCACGTCCAGACCTCGCTCTCTCTGTGTACAACCTGATCTGGGTTTCTGCCCAGCACCTGAGCTCCATGAGGAAGGGAAACTGCTGAGAGCGTTTTTCCCTCCTAATGCTAATTCTGGGTGAGGAACTGCCATCCTGCTCTTGCTGCAGCCCAGGCAGCCTCACAGCCTCGTCTCAGGTGTGGCGGGCTATGTCCAGTGAGGAACTGTGACAGAAGATGTGTGTCACAGGGCCTGTGTGTGAGTCTGTGCCATGGATCACTTTCCCTCTTGCCAAGCAGCCGGGCTTCTGGAAGTCCTCTTGAACACATCCCTTAAAAAGATTGCCACTGAGTTCTGTGGTCAGACCTTGGTGTTGCCAGGAAAAGGGATACGCTAATGCCTTAGAAGGCAGCAGAGACAGGAGGATGAGGGACACCACAACTTCAAACTTCCTGAGAATCCCTTCCTCTGGTGCCTCCTGTCCCTGCCAAGCTCAGTGGGCATGAGAAGGTCGCCCTGGGCCCCCTCCCACCTCAAGACTGCTACAGGAACCATGAGCTTTTCACTGACATCACTGGGAGCTGGATCTGGTCCCTGGCTTCTCTCCTCCTGAAGTCTCTACAGCTCATCAAAGTTCAGTTCACCAGAGGGTCAAATCTGAACTGAGATGAATCTCGTGGAACTTCATTAAGCCGTTTGCTTTTTTTTCCACTGAGAGGCATGCCATCAAAATGCCTAACGTGATCCCCCTAGAGCTCCATTTTGGTTTTAATCTGATTTCATTTATGTGTACCACTATTGGTAGCTTCTCTCTTGGAAAGGTTTTGCACCATGCAAAACTTTATTTAAGAAAAAAACAACACTGGCAGTAGAACAAAACCTCTTTCCATTACAAGAACTTATCTTTTTAATGCTCTATCAGTGTTTTATTATTATTTCGGTACTTGACATCTTCCAAAAGCATTAAAAAGTTCTTGAGAGGTCTTACAGCTTTACAGTGTATTCTCTGATGCCAATTCTGATCACAATCTAGCTGAAGATAAGTTTAATGAACACTAGAAAAATAAAGGCCTTTCATAAGTGATCAAGTGATTTGAAGAAGCAAAAGAGTACTTTAAAAACACGTGTTTCTCGCTTTAGAGCCCTCTTTTAAAAATCTGTAGAGCACACATCTCTGTTGAGGATAACAGAAATTCATCTGGAACTTAGGGAGCATTTATTTCAAATGATGGTAGACAAGTATCAGAAATGAATGAGATTATTAACTTGCAAAAACACCTTTTAGAACAACAACTATAAAATGTCATCTTTTCCCCATCTCGTGGAAATCTGTTTAGTATTAGAGAAATACAGACAGACATTAGATTTAGTAATGGTGAGTGAATAATAAAGTCATCTGCTACTCTAAATAACAGTAAGAAGTTATTCCTAAAAAATTCTTATCACTTACGCTATTTAAACTTTCTTACATATCAATTAGTTTGAAATAGTAAGTCTTTAGGCTATCCATTAATTGCAGCACTGTTGGCACAATCTGTATTTAAAATTATGCAATGAAAATTAAGCTGAAGCACCAAGCTGTCTTGGCTAACAAAGAAGATTTCCTCAGCCCTTCGGATAGAGAAGGAGAGATAATGGGGGCACTGAATTCACGGGAGAACTCCTTCTCAGTTTACAATTCTCTCCTGTCAGACATTGACACAGACTGTGGAAGCCACAAGCTTAAGAATCCCTGTGTTTAACTTGCAGTGGTGCTTTTGCAGTGCATCCATTTTCTGATCGATCCGCACGGCTGCTCTCAGGCTAAAGGGAAAAGAGCTTCCGTGATTAATGCAAAGGAAAGGCAGCACCATACAGGACGTGGAGGAGAGCTGCTTCAGGAGATTCTGCACAGGATAATTACAAGTGCAACGGATGGGAAATTTAAATTGCTAAGTTACTCCTTCGGAAGTCAGGGGGAGGCTGTTTGCAGAGGAATATCTGGTCCATACATCAGGAGAAGACACCAATTTTAATTTCTCCTGCTGTTATGGCTCGAGGCTCTCCAAGAAGCCTCCAACCCACGCTTTTAAGTCTTTCTGTCTTTGCGGAGCAGATCTAAGGACAACTGAACTTCTCTTGTCTGGTCATATTTTGCTTCGCAGATACACTGAAGCTACATTTGGCATTTGTCCCCTTCCCTGTGGGCTAGTTCCTGCTGGCACCTGTCAGAGGCACAGCAGGGACTGCCACGTCTGGCACGGCAGCACTGACCAAGGAAGGCAGTTTAAAAAGTGCAGCCATTCCTTGGTAGGTGCTGTTTTCCCAAATCTTCTGTGCTTGCAGCACAGATGAGTCAAAGATAACACTCGGCTGGTTCAAACAGATCTTGGGAACGGCATCTTCGTGCCACAGAAATTAGAATAAAAGCAGCTGAAATATTCTGATGGAGGGAACCACACCTGGGAGAGAAACTTCTTTAAATCAGACCAGCCACTGCAGCTCACTCCCTGTCAGCCTCTGCCTGCTCCACCAGCAGTTCCCTGTCTCCTGCACCCCATGGTTAATTGTACTTTTAAATAAGGAAAGGCAGAGCATCCTCCTACTAATATTAATGAGCTATAGGGAGGAAACAAGGGTGAATACTGAGTCAATCCTCTTGTGACAGGCCTGTGTGCTTGTGGATGCATAGACACACACATAAAAAAGGGAAGACATGTGAATATTTTTAAGTACATCAATATAATGACTCCACTGGCATAAACACGGGTTTTGTTGGAAAAAAAAAATCATGTTACTGAAATATTCATACAAAAGATGCAGTTTGTTTAGGGAGGACAGGTACAAAGAGGATCTTTGGTGAGATATTTATCAAAGATCTGTATTTTTTTTGTGATCTCCAGGACACTGTGGAGAGGGACCTGCTCAGGGGCTCTGGGCAATGACAGAATTGGACTCTGTGGGCATTCTGACAGACAACTGGGTGGTGAAGTTTTACTTACTTACTCAGAAAACTTTTCAAAAAGGAATTCAGGAGGGCACAGAATATTTCAGCTTCTGAGCAGGCAACATCCATATTTACAGTATGTCCTCTCTACTGGTGATTGGATGGGAAAACAGACACTTCTTCCCATAAAGGACGTGGACCTGTGAACAGGCTTACTGCTTTCCCACATTCAATCAATTTCTGCAGTTGACAACAAACAGGACCCTGGCCTATGTAAATCCTCAAACATGGTTTATATCACTGAATTACATCTGCTTATGAGTCGCAACCATTACATGGCAGCTGATATTACAAGAAATTAACTCCAGTCTTAGAAAAAAAAGATCACTTCAAAAGTAAAAAAGCTAAGCAATAATTTAAAAATTGGAATTCATTTTCAACCAATTAGTATTTTCAAGTGGGAGCTGCAGTAATGCCTGTCTGAATACAAATGGGAATGAAGGGTACTCCAGGCCAAGAGGAGGCGTTAACACTGACATGGAACTGGGGAGAAGTCAGTGCAGAATTTATTCCTTTATGGCACGGAAAGCACGAGCCCCTGCTCAGAATTACAATGATCCCCCGACAGAAAGACTGACAGTGAGTTATCATTCCCAGGAGCTCTGACAGTTTCCACGCTACTTGGCACTACAGGCTGCTCTCTCCCACCTCCAGTAGCATTCAAGCTATGTGGTGTGAAGTGGATTACTGAAATAACAGGGAAACATGTAATTGCTGCAAGTCAATCCCACAAGGAATACTGGTTTCTGAAACTTGGCCTCTGCTCTGGAGACTGAACCTGCAAAATTTTCAGCAGAAGGGAGCATTTTGAGAGCAGAAATAATACACTGAGATAACACCCTGCAGAATAAACCTGATCCAAACAGTCACTTCTGCATTTACTAATAAGAGTAATCTCAAGGAGGACCACAGATGAATGACTGTAAGCTGTTTCTAGAAATGCTAACCTCCACTATCAGCAGGCTGTGAAATAATTTGCCCTATAAGCTCCACACCATATGTTTTATGCAGGCATTAACATCTCCTTTGTGAAAATAGAGCTGTCAGGATAAGAGGCAGCACGGTGCAGAATCATCCCCACAGGCCATGCACTAGCTGAACCTGGAGGCTGAAGTTGTACTGTGCAGAATTCTGGATGTGTGCAACAGCTACCAAAAGACTTACAAAATTCCAGGTTTAGGCAAAAGGACAGCTTGATCCCAGACAACACCTGCATATGGTTGAAGCATCACTGAAAAACTCTTTCATGCACCTAAGTGTCCATTTGAAACACAGCTTAAAGGATGAGAAAAGTGCAGCAGTAGCTTTTAGGTCCTTCCTTTTAGACTTCTTAAAAGCCATTCCTATCCAGCAAAAAATCCTAGTTCAAAATCATAGAATAAGAAAAAGGCTGCAGATTCAGACCAGACTTGTAAGTCTACATTCTTTTCTTTCTGTTTCAAAATTTTATCTACTGCTGACAAACAAAACTGTGAACTACCTGGGAGCTCTTCCTGTAGCTGTCTAATATTTAGTCAGGATTAATTAGGATTAATCCTGGATTAATTAATATTTAGTCAGGAATCCTGACTAAATATTCAGGATTCAAACAGCTCCTGGATGAAGCTGTAATTTAGGTAATTTCTCTACATTTCTGCATAGCTCTTAGCATGGCTTAGAAAGATTCACTGCCCCTCCTGCACAGAAATATTCTCCAAGGTGATCAGTTTTGTTCAGCCCAAAGCCACTTTCTGCAGGGTGTTACCTGGTTTACTCCACCAGAGCAGGAGCTGAGATATTCCTTTCTGGCCTGCAGGAAAAATTCACTCCCTTCTTCTGCCCTGGCTGCCCTCCCTTATCTTGCTACTTCACAGCATCCCAAATGCCTTGTCCTATGTATGTAAGAGTGAGAGCTTAGAACAGAAAGGGCTGAAAAAAAAGTGTCTCCACATCACATTGTTCTCATGTTTGCTTTGGTGGGATGACTTCCTTCGCCCCATTTTGGAGCTCCCTGAGCACTCGGTGCCAATCCATTTTGTTTCCCAGTTTTCATGCACAGGTAGGGCACACTGAATGACAATTCCACCATGCAGAGCTTCTTCTAATCCTTTACACAGTCTACGAGGTTGAAGTCCTGAGAGCAGGATGAAGCTAAGGAAAGAGTAACTCCAGTGGGGTAATGAGGAGTTACTACTCATTAGATGAGGTTTTTCTCTGGGGTCTGATTTCCTTTTAACCATGCAGGAGCAATTGGATTTGCCTGGGTTCCCAACTTGACCCAGGCAGGTGATATGAGGTTGGTCTCATATTGTTTAAAATGTAAGTGATGTATGACAAGAATGGAGTTAAAAAAGTTCTGTTTTTTTCAAATGTTCAGTGAGCTGTTTCAAGGCAGCTCATCTCTATTCCCATCCTCCTGCTTTTCAGGAAAGGAAGACAGCACATCCCTCAGGAACAGAAATCAATATTCTCCTGTCACTTAAACACAAACAACAAAGAAATCCCAGTCCCCTAGTGAGCAATTGCCAGTTTAATCTTGCCATCTTCACTCCTTTGAGTGCTGTGGAGGTGCCAACACATTCATTACGGGCTCTGCTTTCTTGTGTCACAACCACTGTGCTCAGGAAACACACATTTAGTCCCCTTTCCTGTGTCCAAGAGGAAAATAGCACTCATGAAATCAAGGCCCCACCTCAGTTTCAATCTCTAATCCTGCCACAATAAGAGAACTAAACAATACTTGCAATTGTGTTATTTTTAACAAGCTTTTGAGAAAAGTGTTCACTTATTATGCAACAGTAAAAACCTTTGAATAAACTGATGTGAATCAATACATGGGGAATATGTTGGGGTCTGTGTGAGCAGAGGCAGGTGATTCACAGAAAAAAAAGCCTGACAAATCAAATTGCAGTCACTTCATAAATCAAACTTGGCACTTGACTTTCTGTAAAGCACTGGACTCAGTCTGTGTTGTGCAAGGCACAGATCAAACACCCTGGGTTGACTCCTTCTTCCTTGCCAGTGCACGTCCATAGAAAGGGACATGATCAGTATTTAAAAAAAAACAAACAACACCCCCAGAAAGGCTAAGGGAACAAATACAGCCCTCACTGAGAACCATGGCAGTTCTCTCCCCAAACAAGCAAACATATCAAAGCAATCCAGAAGAAAGCAGTAGGAGTGAAATAGTAAATAAAAATACAAAGCAAGCAGGATTCCCTGATTTAGTGACAAAGGTGTGTGGCTGTTTGCTACCCCCTTGACAGTGAAAGCCCAAGCACTCCTGGCATAGCTGTCTTTGCAGGAGGATGCAGGAAGTTTGCTCATATATAATCATGTCTCCTGATAGCAGACACACCTGAAATAATACTTCATTCCATCATCATCTTGTCATCATTAGCCCTTCCATAAAGCAATGAAGAAAACCCTCTTACTTAATCTACTTTCATCTTTCTTCCAGGCTTTGCCTGCCTTTCCTCAATTGTCTTCTGTTCTCTTCCTCCTCCCTGAAAAATTCATTCTCTTACCTTTAAGTCTTCCCCTTTAGGCTTCACTAATCCTGTTTTACTGATCCCCATTCATTAATTCTTTCTCTTTGTACCCCAATTCTTCCTTCTGCTGTGATGCCCTGGTTAATCCCATCTTTATCCCGTACTCTGGTGTCCCAGATGACAAATCCTTAATTTATCTACTTGGTAACCTTAATCTTCAGAGGTACCCAGAATTCCTACCTTCAACATCTTTTCCCACCTCCCACTTCTACATTCAAATGATCTCAATTCCTACCTCCACATTAATCAATCTTCTTTACCTCTTCAGAGAGAAATTTCACAGTGCCTGGTGTTCTGATCTGAGAGTACTGCAGCTACTGTGAGCAGAGAACAGAGGTATTCCCATGACCCAAAGGGTTGTGGCAAGAAAGCTGGGACAATCATGCTGTTACACACAGCCCCTGATGGCTGCACTGAGGTGGGGCAGAAGCAGCAATAAATAAAACAGGCAGGGAGACAATGGGGTGGGGTATGATCTGAAGAAGGCACAAATCGCTTTTGTGGTACCAAAGGGAAGTAATGGTCAGTGGCAGCTCATGTTATGCAGCTAGCAGGTAATAATCAGGGCTAGAATTGCTCAAAGATTTCAGAAAAACCACCAGACAGTTAATTGTGGATGATCCTGGCTTGGTTTTGACATGTAAAATGAAAACAACATCAGCATTACTGGATAAAAAGGGGAATTTTTCACTCACTTTCACTATAGTCTCATATTCCATTTCTACTTCTGTTTTTCCTCTACTTCTTGTTCTTCTATGCTCTTTAAAACAAAACCAAGGATCATTTCAATTCGAGGTGATTAACAATTACTCTAAGCTGAAATGACATAATTCTGTGCATTACAGTAAAGCAACATCTCTTTAATCTAAGCACTTAATGAAAAACAAAAGATTATTTCATGCTTTTGTGTGTCGGCTCATTAATATTTGGTTAGGTACATATTAGTCAGAGAAACAGTCTATTTATCACAACCTGTCACTCCATGCTACAAGAGGACAATATTCCAACTGTGTTATGAGGGAGGTCCAGCTTTAGTTGAAGTTGCAGCTTACGCAGGTTGCAAGAAGTGTCACTTTTTTTTCTGGGGAAGGGAAGGAAGTGTGTCTGGAGGGAAAAATGAGCATCAGCCATGCCACCTGAATCATGTGCGGGAAGAGATTCCCCTGGCCTTGGACTGTGATCATGCCTAATGTCATGAACCCAGGGCAGTTTGGATGGAAAGCCTCCAGGGACATCCCCAAGTGCTTACAGTAGTGGTGCTCTTCCAGCCTGTTCCCCTGGAGTCAGTCTTGCATGAGTGCCTGAGCAGGAAATGTTTGGGACACGCTGCTCATGGAGGTGTTACCACTGTTCTCTCGCTTTCATCTCCAGCTGGTGTTTATCTCTGGAACTGAAACTTGTGTGTAGCAGTTCAAGGAGCAGCAGAACTGTCAGACTGTCAGGAAGCCCCTGGCGTGCTCTGAGCTGCTTGGAGCCGTCTCGCTGGGACAGCATTGCGCACCACTCTGAGCACCCTGAACTCCAACTCTCCCACCTGGAGAGGTCTAAGGTCTGGGGCAGAGAAATCCTGAAGGTAATCCAGCAGCAACCAAAAAGACATAGGTTTGTTCCTTAGTTCTTGCAGTTACTAGAAGATGGCTATGAAATTATAGCCAGGAAGTGAAAAAATGGGTGACTTTTTGGTAACTGCTAAGTGTAGTCCTTTAACAGCACTGCCCTGCCATTTTCAAGTGGCTGCAGCATGTTCCCTTCTCTGTTGTGTTAAATTATTGTGGTATCTGTCTTGTCTCACTCTAAAATCACTGTTATTTCAGCATTAAGTGATTTACTACTTCATATGGTAGCAATTACATGAGTCCATCGCTGAACCTGGTTCTGTTTGCAGGGGTTAAATCACAGCTCTGTTATGACAGGGTTGGTGCCACCAAGATCTTGACACTTCCCACATCATACACTTTATACTTTATCGTGTATTCTGGACAGTTTTGTATCTGCATTGTTCGTGAGCCAGAGCTGTGGTGGCATCCTGTCACACGCAGGTGACACGCAGGTGACAGCCAACCATGGAATAATTGCATGTGAGCTCACTGAGGTAACCTGTACTGTCAGGCTTGTTATGAATGAAACTGAAAATGGAAACCTTTAAAAAGAAATACAGACAGACAATAACACAAAATAAAGCTTCTCATATAATATGTAAAGATGAAATAGCTTAGAAACCGAGGTAGTACTTTTAATATTTGTTACAAAACATTTCCTCTTGAAGCATTTTCTTCAACTGAAAACAATTATTGAGTCACTTCCTTGGTAATGGGTGAAGAAGCAGAACAATATATCTGAGCACTGTGTCCTCATTTTACTTCCATGTAGATTCATAAATGCCTTCTAATTGAGTCACAATGCAGGCAGAAAATACCATTAGCTAACAACTGGCTGGATTTGATTGAAATGCTGTGCAAGGGAACCTATGCCACCTTCTTATGTTGTGTTGCAGCAAATGAATGAAATGGATTTTATTTATGCTCTCCTTGAAGTCTTTCTCACCGTGGCAGCAATGGGCTGCAAAGCTACGGCGTTAACACTGACACAAAAGGTGTTAGGAGATACACATGGGCATAAAATGCTCAGGAAACGGGTGCCAGTGGCCGTGGCAGCTTGCACCATCTTGACATGCAAAATAAACCTAAAATATTAGCTGAGGAAGCAGAAGGTGACAGTTTGTAGCAGAAAAAAACATAGCAGCAAAGAAGGTGAAATGTAAAGTGAAATAAGACAGCTACTTTGTTTTGCAGTTTCTTATCACTCTTCCTGATGCACTTCATTTTTCTGCCCCCTCGATCTATGTACTTCACTGGTTCAGTGCTTCCACTGACAGACAAATCAGATAAAGCAACTCATAGAAAACTGGCAATTTTTACAAAATTACATGTAAGTTTGCAGCACACAAACATTTTGTTGCTGGCGATGTTGGCCTAGTTACTTCAGTGAAGTTTGTAACTACTGAAAGCAGGTTAAGATTTGATGAAAAATTCCCTTAAAACCAGTCTTGGAAAACACTACTAAGCATCCTCTTGCTAAATTTCTTAGTCTGTGCAACATTAATACTTTTCCTTTCTTTGGCACCGTTTTTAGCCAGCCTCCTTGTAAAAGGGCACATTTTGGTTTGGGAAAAGTTCTGTGTACTTTGTGTGTTGTGCTCACACACCAGGATTTGGGTGTGCAAAGGAGGCACACATTTGCCAATATCCAGTCTTTACCTACCTGCAGGATGAGCATCAGAAATAAGTAAACATTTCAACAAAAGCAACATCCGAAAATGGTAACAAACCCCCCTCTACTTAACCAAACTGAGGAGTTTCCCCCTTGATTATTTATCAAAACACAGTCCATGGAAAGTAACAGAGATATCTGGGTAGCATGAATTCCACAGGCAGAGGAGATTACCGAGATACAGCCACTCAGCTGTGAGTAGGGTATGCACCACTCAAAACCTCTTTTATTGAGTTTATAACAGTATAATCTGGGCACTTGCACCACTGGGATACTCCTGATCCAAGGGGTGGTAGTGCAGCAGACATATATCAGATATTTACCACAGGGGTGCTCGCTAGCTTGGGAGCTCCAGGCATGGCCTTGCAGCGTAAGAAAGAGAAAGTCAGAGAGAAACACAGGAATTAAAACAAACACTGTATTCTTCAAGCTCTTTTCTATTCTGATGGTCATGACTGTAGTGGCAAAATTGCCTGGTTTTGAAAATGCCTGAGCAACTTCTTGGTTCTGGTGTGAGCAGAACCTTTCTGTTTGTACAGACATTGCATTAAGCAGCTCTTTGTGAAATCTCTAACACAGAGGTAATAAAACACAGAAAATACGTACACTTCCCCAAATCATAAAGCAGCCATATATCTGTTGCTTTTATTAGTGCTGAGACAACATTTTAGGGAAGACACACACAGAAACCAGACTGCAGAAGAACACTGATGACAAGGGGGAGTGTTAAAACACTATCTGCTGTTCACAGTCACTGTCTACGTAATGCTGGTTTCCCAGAAGCTTTCTAGAGACACCAGAAAGTCCAGAAATCAATCCAGTAAACGTTTAAGCCTTTAAAATATTGAAGCTGAATATAATCTGGTTTATCTGATGGTCCTGGATGTGTCCTCACCTGTGCAAAGGGCCATAAAAAAGCTGCACTTTTTATTTCTGGTTTCTAAGCGGTCATGAAAAGCTGCCGTGTGTTCTCAGTTATTGTGCCATTACTGTAAAGAACTGCTGCCATAATTAGTCAGGATTTCTTTTCTTGCTGGCGCATAGAAATGGGACACAGAATCTCGTCAGTCCCCACAATAAATTGTGCTGATCTAACACCTCCAATCAACTCCTGTTAATGCGACTGTTCTTCACAATCATCCATGAACGAACCTTTAAAACCACAATGAAGAAATGTGTCCCAGGGAGAAGAAAAAGGAAATAGTGCTTGTCCACAGGAGCTGCCTCACGGCACATGGTTTAGTTCCCCCAATAATTCACACACCTCTCCACTGTTCAGCGACTCACACGTGATGCTGCTGGCTCTGCCTCTGGCAGACACTTGCAGGGTTTTCTGAGAGCACAGCAGCACAAAGCTACCACGTTAAAGACAAGGAAAGATTTGTAGAAGTAGTTTGGGGGGAGATAGAAGAATTTTAAGCCATGGTGCAATCAAAGTGACCTAAGATTTTTAGAAATGAAACATTCCTGTCTAGTGCCTTCTCCTTTTTCTGTACTGTACTGCTCTCACCAAAGGTCCAGCTGACTAAAGGCTACTTCTCTGGGGGCAACTCTTCTGAAACTCTACTCTGGCCAGCTGAAAGAGAAGAAAGTGCTCACTGGCCACTAAACTGGGGAAAGCCCAAGCCCCCTGGAAAACAGCACATTCTCTCCAATGGACCAAGCAAAACTTTCTTGCTCTTTATGGAAGCATCCCTGGCCTAAATTCCTAAGCCATGACTCCTTTTCAAACTTTTGTTTCCAGCTGTGTTGTGGAGTTCATCTTCAATATAATGTACCAGATGTGCTTTAGGCTCTTTTTCTGTAGGTGTCTGCTAACAGAAGATGAATTGGCAGACCAAGAAAATAGAAAAGCCAGGAGCTGGAGATGTGCTTTCCCATGGGTGTCATCTACAGCAGGGTGGCACAAACAGGCACTTCGGACAAAATTGCCCTCATGGCAACACAGAAACAGCACAAAAAAGCAACCTGTATTCATATTTTGCAAGCTGTGAAACCCAGTTATATTCTCATCTTCCCTGGACCAGAAAAGATCCTTCACATCCCTATCACAGAGACAGCACAGATATAGGTTTATCAATTGATCCAAGGTTGACTGTGTAGTAGGCAGAGGAAGAAATACAGGAGGAAGAGCTTGGTCCTGGCTTTGATCTCTCTCAGTGAAACAGTAAAAAAAAAATTATTCAGATTAATTCTACTGTGTGTCAGTGAAAGTCACTGGTTTAACAGCAGCATGTGTGGAACTCAACCCTGTGAAATTCCACCCTGAAGTTACACGCACAGAATCCAACTGCAGCAAGAACAGTCTTCAGATGCACTCCAGTTTCTCATGCTGGGCAAAGACCATTCCCATTCCTGCTTCCTATTGATTACTTTAGATATAACCTTTTTAAAAAAAACAACTAATTACAGAGCAGCTCCATGAATGTCAGAAGAGTAAGTCAGAATATGCATTTTTCAGCTCAAAACAAAACCCCCAAACCCCAACACAAGGTCCAAGCAGAGTTCACCAAAAGTCTGTCTGTAGAAAACATTTTATCACCTTTACTGTATGTGGCATAACATTTACTAACTTGCAAGCTAAACAGAGATCAAGAGAATGGAATTTATTTTTCAGAATTGTATCTCCATTAATACAATGAATGTTAGACAGAAAATGTCCATTCTGGGACTCTTACCCAGAGTTTGTGTTCCTCTGGTCCAGCAGGAAGACTTAATGCTCTGTGGTTATGAGGCCACCAGATTTTTGTGAATATCTCATTGCAGGACATGAATTGAAAGTCTCCAAGGTCTACTCATTTAGGAGACAGGTTTACTCCACTGAAGCCAGTCTGAGTTTTGCTACTGATACCACTCAGAGCACAACAGAAATTCGCTCCCCACTCCATGGATGCATTTGGCACGTTGCCTTAGTCTGAAAGGTAGCTCAGCACCCCGTGAATCAGCTACTCATCACAAAGGAGTAAAAATTATTTTAAAAATTGAAAGAATGTGGGAGGACCCAATATTTCTAAAGGTAACCCAGAGTAGGTTGGCAAGGTACTATTTTAAGGCAGTTTTGAAAGCAGGCATTCCAATATGGTTAACTAAAGGGAATGAAGGAATCAAAGGGACTTAGATTACCACTGGATGCAGGCTAAAGAAAGAAAGGCACCATAGAAACATTTTGTATTTTCAATAGGCAGAAAAAAATTCTGTTATTATTCAGTAAGCACTAAAATAAGTGAAGCCAAGAGCTCTCTCCCTGGCCATGGTAACACGGCCACCAAGAGCCTTAGGAACTGCTGACTGCTACCTGGTATGATACTGAAACTTTTTTGTTTTCCTGTAACAGCCCCGTTACCAAAAAAAGCCCCAGTATTTACCAAAGCCCCAGTGCCAAGGCTGCTGTGCAGAAAACAGTCAGTGCTCCCCAAAGCTGCTTCATCACAGGACAGCACTCAGCTGCCTCAGACCTCCTGCAGGAATCTGCATTACTGAGGATATCTCTCCCCTTGTAAAGCCTCGGAATGTCTAGAGCACACATTCCAATATTCATTTGATACAGCTAAAGGCTCTCAATATTTCATGGTAAGCAGTGCTGAAATCTCACTCAGCCTTTAAACTTCAAGTGTTACAATTATATATGAATATGTACAAAAACACAGCAAGGACCAGGGAGAACCTCTGTCCTCTGAGGTGAACCATAAAACAGAGAAATCAGCTTAGCTCCACCTAAACCCCAGCCTTCTGTCCACACAGTACATCAATTTAAAATAAAGCATCCAGTACCCAAAGCTGGAGCTGCTTGCCTGATGGCTGGGCTGAGCATGAGCTAACCCAGTTTCTGCAAGAACACAGCCTGCAGCAGCGTCCTGCCATGGCTCCCCCTTCCCTCTGTCCTAAGAATAAGCAGGTCACAGGAAGGAAAGCCTGAAAGCTTTCCAGTGAAACGTATTCATTGGCCCAATTCAGCAAATGTTCCACTGCATTTCATTGCTTTAAAGTGTAGAGTGGGAATACGGATTGGGAAAATAAATTGTCTTCAGGGGATGTAAAGGACCTGGTCCTCTGATCCTGGTGGTGAGATAGAATCACAGAACAGTTCCAGTTTGAAGGGACCTCTCGAGATCATGCCGCCCACCCCCCCTGCCCAGGCAGGGGCACCTGGAGCAGGTGACACAGGAAAGTGTCCAGGTGGGTTTGGGATGCGTCCAGCGAGGGAGACTCCACAGCCTCTCTGGGCAGCCGTTCCAGTGCTCTGCCACCATCAATGTAAAGTTCTTCCTCACGTTAAGGTGGAACCTCTTGTGTTTCAGTTCATGGCCATCGCTCCTCATCCTGTCACTGGGCACCACTGAGAAGAGCGTGGCACCTTCCTTGGAACCTCTTTGAGATATTCATGTGGATTCGTGTGATTCCCTCTCAGTCCTCTTTTCTCCAGATTAAACAGGCCCAGTCTCTCCTCAAAACAGACCCCTCATCATCTTTGTGGCCTCCACTGGACCCTCCCCAGTAGCTCCTTGCCTCAGAAATTGGCCTTCTGGAAATGACACTCAAAATGGGAAGTCTGCAAATTAAAGAAAATTCTCATCCTATCCCAAAATGTTGTTGTAAATCACACCAGTACCTATTCAAAGGGATTGCAGTAACATCTCTGGAAAGATTATGTACAAATGCCAGAGAAATGGAGATAAGCATCAGGCTGAGAATGGACATCTCACTGATTCAACAGCTCATACAAATGAAATAGTTTAGTTGTCGTATCCCACAAACTGATTTCCTTTTCAACTTTCTCCAACTCATTTCACTGCCAAGGTTTCAACTCTCCCATCTGCAAAACTGCATTAAATACAAGTTACTGGTTCAGATTTTAATGCTATTAGAAGTTGAAAGCAATAGCATGGTCTTGTCTTACAGACAAGCATGATAGCTTAGGCAATTTTAGGGCTTTCTCTGTATTAAATATAGCAGATTGCACAGTTATCTCTGCAGTAAAAGGAGTTTTATTTCCTAAGAATGTTCAAAATCCAAATCCTCTCCCTCCTGAAGTGTCAGATGAAAGGATCTTCTTCACAAACACATCAAGAAAACGTCATCTCCCAAAATTTCATTAAACATTAAATGACTGAATTAACAAACAAAAAATGTTGAATTTTTTTGACAAATTATTATTAGTTCCATTTACTTGCTAAGACAGAATATATGTGACAATTAGTTCTTCAAATGACTACATGGGGGAAATCCCTTCTGTCCTGATGCTCTGCACTCTATGATAAGCTCATTTGTTTGTGTCTAAGAACAGATTTTCAGCTTCATTCCTTTCTGAAACCAAAGTTAGCCTCAGACAGATAATGGAGCTGCTGCTAATAAACCCAAGATGTCTTAACATCAATTTGCTGAATGGAAAATCCTGCTTATTTTGAACTAATTTAGTACAGCAGTACCTGTTTAAGATCAATTCGCAGCAGACTGTTTCCTACTTATTACTAATTAAAATCACAGATTTCCTGTTCCAAACAGCATATAAGCCTGAAACATTAGCTCCAACCTAGTGTGCTATTGACTCAGCTGGGGCACTAGATCTGGATTTATCACCTCATTCCAAGGTTTACAAGAACAGCTACTCTCAGGAATGACAAATCAGCCAGAGGGAGGTCAGGTGTGGAGGGAAACCAGGAGGCAATCACTGAGATTTGTCTTCTCAAGGTTGTGGAGTGCAGAATGGCTCAGCTGTGCTTTTCTCCCCAGCCTGAGGTACCAAGAGCACGCAGACTGGAACTCTCCCTTGGCACGTTAAATCTGAGGACCACCCAGCCTTTCTGCCTCAATTCCAGCCCTTTCCGGCCTTGGAGAGAATAATACTCCAGCTGTGTGCCAAGGGGATATCTGCAGGTGCCATCTGGGCTTAACCTTGTCCACCCACACTTCTCTTGTCAGGTCCATACAAAAATGTTTTCAACTGATTGTGCTGGGCAGAAAGAGGTCAATTCTTTCTCTTCTGGAACACAGTTCAGCCAGGAAAGCACGCAAGCTTGGGAACAGCTATGAAAAATGGAAATATTGGAGTGGTCCTGCATCAAGGATGATCCCACCCAGTGCTCTCAGTACATTGCTCCAGAGCATTCACATCCCTGAGATTTGAGACTGCCTGAACTGCTGAGTTCCCAGGAAAGCAGCACCTGCTGGGCTCCATTGTGATGATACCAAACTTCCAGAGGGTACAGAGAAGGGCTGTGCCTGTCTCCCTAATCCACATAAACTGACAGAAGATGCACTTACAGCAGGAAAATGCTTATTAATACATCAACCTTTCTTTTTTTTTTTCCCTCCAAAAATCTTTTCCTCATTCCCACATCAAAAGCCTAAACTCTGCTCAGGCTCATCTTGGGTGATTGAATCAATCACAGCAGCCTGGACTGCATTTCCACCCAGAAGTCTGAGTTTAGGACACCATGTCAACAGTGACATAGAAAGGTAGAAGCCCTCTAGGAAAGATCCCTGCAGGCATCAGAACAGGCATCTCTCCAGAGCTTTGGCAAACCAGGTGCCAACAAATGCTTCTCCTATTGGCACCAAATCCACCAAAGCCTCAGCAAGACAGAGATACACACCTCCTTTGAAGATTTATTTCATGCCCCCAGATAAGACAGTTGCCTGAGCACTGCACATGTGGACAGTTTTAAACTCCAACCATTAATTGCTGTGAAAAATAACACTAATTTTTGTTAATGTTATCCTTTGTTTTTAGATTTTTTGAAAGATGTCAAAGATCATTCCAGAAGATCTGGAAGATCTTGAATGTTACTCTGGAAGTAACAATCAAAAGGAATTATTAGTGTCCAACTCTGTTACTAGCATTTTCTTTGACACCCCGAAAATACTTATTCAAACAGCTTTCCCAGTCTTTTATTAATTTCTTAGTTAAATTGTTTGGTTTTAAACAGTTGTTGAAGACAGTAATAACATTGCATAAAATAGATGTATAATTAGTGAAATAATTGTGTTGAATGTATATTCGCTATGTTTAGTAAATAAGAAGTACTTCAAGTTGTCTTTGTACAAGTGCCTAATTCCTGCTCAAATATTTCTATAACTTTTTGGGTTGAAAACTGTGTTTAAGAAGCAACTGGGCAGGGACTGTCTGTTTGTGAGAGGTCCCTGCAGAACCAGCCAAGGGTTTTAGGGTCTCTGTTCCTGCATTGAGCTACTGCAAATTCATGAACATTACATTTCTTGAAGAGACGGAGTCCTACCAATACCTGGAAAAATAAAAGGAGGCTGAAATGCTCTTGTATTTCAAATTGACTCAGGGCCCAGATTTTTTACAGACCGAGGACTTCAGTTCATATTTATGGATGGCTTAAATTGGTGTAGCTAAAGCAGACAGCATCCTTAGCAATCCTCCTTTTCTCTCCCCCAAGATGATGCCATTCTTGCAGGCATAGCTGAGCAAATTCTGCATCTGCTTGTATCTGCTGTAGCTTAAATTAATTAAGTGCATGAATGTGATCTGCCAAGTACTATTTACATTAACGGGCAGGACCACAAATAAGGAAGAAAGTTTGGTTTACTTACTTCACTGCAGGGGAGGGAAGGGCAGAAGCCTGAGGTGAGTGCTGGACCCAGCTCACTTGGGACACAGAGGATCTCTGAGGATCAGAGAACCAGAACCCACAGATTGCTGCACACCTCTGACCAAAAAGCGACATTTTGGCTCCCTTCAGTCTCATTTATTCCAGCAGTTCAACCTTCCTGGCAAGCTGATAAAGCCAGCAGTGCTGATACTGTCAAAAAGGGAATTATGAAGTGGCAGGGGGCAGTTCCCTCCCCCTGGGGCAAACCTGAGCCCTTCTGGAGAAGGGCTGGAAGTCTGAAATTGTTTAGTGACAGCTTTCCCCAGGCTCTGGGGAGCTGCCTCAGCTGGGGTCAGTTCTGAGCTGCTCAGCAGCACAAACTACTGACAACATGCAGAAATAATGGGAAGTGATATGAATGCAAGCAAATATTTGCAATAACACTTATTCTATCTTCATTTCTTATTAAAAGAATGCAATCAAATTAATAATGATAAATATAAATATTAATGTATTGATATTTAGATGATAAAATGTAGTTTTGTGTTCAGAGAACTAAGCTGCTCCTTTTTTCTGCTGTCTTGAAACAGCCCTTTGTTTATCTTCATCTTGTTTTCCAACATAACTTATTTATTTACAGCACGTCAAGGGAGAAACCTAATTTCTAAGCACATTTTCCAAATAACTTTCCTAATTAAAAGTAAAAGTTAGACTCAATTGGTTTGTAAATAGCATTATCTAAACACCCCAAAATGAATAGATTCTGGGAAATGACTGAGAATACACCTACACAAGCACCATCAGAAACATCTTCAATCTCCAGGTGTTATAGACGTTGTCCGGCATTCCGAGTGTCTGCTCCTTTCCTGCCTGATTTGGGAACAATGGCATTTGCTCCCAAAGTCTGTAACATTATTAGGGAATTGCTACTCCCTTTGGTTCCTGTTAGACAGCGCTCACATGGAAGTTTGCACTTCCAGCTATGGGCTTTAATGAGTTTTGAGCTCTGCTCTGAATATGAATCTGTAACAAGAGTCTGCGCTGTGATCCAGCTTCATGAATTTCTGCAAGAATCCAGTAATATCCCAGGAAATGCCTCCTGCTGCACTTATTCAAACTCCTGCCATTCAGACTGAGAACTTCAGAAAGAATTCACGATTTCAGCAGGGACCACGATTTTGTCTTGAGTCCCCTTAATGAAGTTTGTGTAAGACATCCAGACTCTGTCTTTGAACTTAAACCAGACGCAGGAATTGGAACCTAGAGATCACATTGTCATGTCTGACTTGATGATCAATTAGAAACAGGCTCACCCCACTGAATAGTTCACGAGAACTGGGAAAATATTTAAATCCAATAAAGTCAAAGAAGATGGCTGCAAACCACTTTAAAGCCCTGAAATTACTTATTTCCCCAGCGCATTTATGGCAGTGAATAACCACACTCTTTATGGATGCAAGAACATTTCACATCTAAAAATAACTTACACTGTGCACTGATCACAAATCTAGATATACCCAAGGCAGCCTGGAGTCACAGATCAATTTATAATATGTAAAATAAAAATAAAATAAGCTTAAAGCAAAATCAGATGTTCTACTCGCTCCATATATTGTGGACATATGCCATGAGTTATTGTAAACTTTCTCTGAGACACGCTAATTTAGATTAATGTACTTCTTAGCAGCTTCAGTACTGAAAATACCTTTTTTTTCTCATATATTGAAAATCCATGGGAATATATTTCCCAGATATTTAGCAGGTATAAACACCTGGCTACCTTCCACTTACATCCTGACCATCTTGCAACAGCTTCACACACTTTTAAGCAGCACTTTCCCTGCTCAAGTACTAGAGATAGATAAATGTGCTTTGATGTATTTGCTGTGGTGCAAGAAGAGTAGTTTCTATGTTCCCATAAAATGCTTTCAGAAATAGTAACGATAATGATAATAAAAATAATGACAAAAGAAGCCATAAACTCTGGTAGGGCCTGGTTGTAACTGGAGAAACCCAGTGGCTCTGGATTTTGAAGACAATTAGTCCCCACACGTTCTAAATTAGTGTGCTTGTGTGCAGACAGCAGCATTGTATTCTGATTTTGTAGTGGTGTTTTTAACCGCATGAGTCACAGCTTGGGAAGGCAGCTGAGGAAACCTGATGGCTTCCATGCTCCACAGCATTTCCTTGTGTCAGAGGAAAAATGCTGCTTCTGTTCAGCACAAGGTACGAGGGAACCTCTCTGCTGTAGGTTTGGCCTGTGTTAAATCCATTCTGCAGATAGCATGGAACCTGGGAATCCATAAATCTGCCTTTCCCCTTTCTTGTTTTCCATACAGGGGAAACTCTGACTTCATTGTTAATGCAGTCAACTAGGAAAACTTGAGTAGACCACAAAACTCCTTTTTGGGATTGGTGGTTTCAAAACAGGACTGGGAACCATCAGAACTGGATTCTAATTCTGTCATGCAGATATAATTTGCTCTGAAAGACACTTAAGCCAAAGATTTCAAACACTGACACCTAAAGTAAGGCATCAAAATGCAAGTTATCCAAGCAAAGCCTTCAATACACAAAAAACACTGTACTGGTTTGAGTTGGAAGCACCACAAGGAAGTTTTATCACAGATCGTTTTCCTTTTTGGAACTGTCCATTGATTTTATTTTTCAGATCCACACATTTAAAACTCACAGCTAAATTTGTCTTGACAGTGTCATTTCAACTGAGGTACAAATATCTTCTATTTGCTAGGTTAAGCTTCAGAGACTTTTCAAAGCAGACTGCTTCAAAAGCTAGGTTTCCTCAAAAACATATCCTAGGTTAATAAATAAATAAACAGACAAATAAATATCTGGACTCTCTCTTTCTAGGAACACTTGACCATAATGACCAGGGTTTTTTTTGCATCATCCATCTCATTTACACCTGCTCTGAACTCCAGTGGATTTTTGGCCATTCACTGTGAGTATCCACGGAGAGATTAAAACAATCCATGACATGAAACTCCACGGACTGCACTGACAAACAGCTGACCAGCTGACTCCCAAACTGGCAGCAGTGACCATAAGGGTTCCTAGACTCCAATCCCTCTTCCTTTTGTGTTTCCCCTGCCAGGATAGCTGTGATTGCAGGTGAGCCTCCTGCAGCTGCCGCTCAGGGCCGCTCCTGTTGCCAAGGTCATCTTTGCAGAGTTATATCTGCATCCAGCTGACGTTGATTCATGTTGCCAGATGGCAAAGGACAAAGCACAATCACTCAACACAACGTGTGACCTACTTACACTCCCAACAATCTGCTGCCTAATACTTGGGAAATGCACGGAGACTTTGATTAAAATTTTAATTTTGTTTCATAGTTGGCCCACATGTGGCATATACATTTTGCATCCCAGATACATCTGCTCCAGCAGGGCAGCCTCCGACTTCCTTCTGAAACAGGGCCTGTGAATGTGCAAGTGTCACTTCCTTATCTCCTAAAGGCACTCTCATAAGTAATTACTAAAAGTTATTGGTTTACATATGGACAGCTAATGAAGAGCCAGGCACTCTCATGCTGGCACCACATAAAGAAATAGTGACGACAGTAATGTGTCTGCTCTAGACAAGGAGAATAAAGACAAGATACAGACAAAGTTCATGGAGGATTCCTAACGAAATCTGTGGAAAGTCATGGGGAAATGCTCTGTCCATGCTCAAATCACACATATATTTACAGGATCAGCAGGACAAGAGGATTTCTGCAATAATTAACTGCAGTGTGGAGGTATGTGAGAATAATGGAAGTGACATCTGGTCACTGTAGGCCAGATTCCCCAAATTGCTCAGGGCTTTAGGAGTGCCACGATTGCCAGACTGGCTCAGACCCATGGCTGACTGAGACCTGCGCTCTGCCTCTGCCCTTGGCTGGTACCAGATGCTGTCCAAAGGGAAAAGAGTTCTAGGGCAGACAGGGAGAAAACAATTCTCACCTTTGAGCACGCCTTCCTGGTCCTGATCTCTCAAACACTGGCCTAAGTACTGCAATTCAAGTTTTAGCAAAGTTTTAGCTCCTGTCAAAGTACCAAGTCAACAAGAACTTCAACGCTGAAAACATTTAATTTCTGAAGTGGTCTCCAATCCCATTTTGAATCTCCTCAGCTTTTGACAGATTTTTCAAGGGCTTGGCACCAATAAATGAAGTGGAACTGCTAAAAGTCTCAAGTGTTCAGCAGCTCCTCTTGTGAAAGTTCACCACCAGACCCTCAGAGAGTTCAGTGGTTTGTGAATCTGGGCACACACAATTCAGTAACTCTCCTAAATGAAAACAGAATGCTTGTTAAAACACAAATCCTTCAGGCCATGAGAAAACAGAACCCAAAAAGCCTGCAGAGAAACAAGTCTGACATTGTATTTTACACTGAGGAGGAGGTGACAGATCCTGGTTGGAAACCATCCCATCACATATTAATACTGTTTATTTGGGGAAAATGAGAAGGGAAAGACAAACACAGAGAGAAGCAGTTGTATCACAGTGTAGACACTGCTAATGAGGTGATTATAGGTGGCAGAGTAAGTGAAAATAATTGGCAGGACATTGCCTAAAATAAAAATTTATCAGCAAACCAAGTATTTTATCATCAAATAAAGATTTGCAGGGCTACACTCAGGATATATCATTACATTATCTGTGTGCCACACGTGGTGTTATCTCCAGCAAGAAGTTCCCAGGACTGAGAAGATGACTAGAAAGGATATTCCAGTTGTGGGTGGAACAGAAAACAGAAATATTTTATAATCAAAACAAACAGAAAAAAGCAGCTCCTGAGTTTGTATCTACTACTTTCTCTTTTATGCTTTATAGGAAAGATCCACATGGGAAAGTGACAAGTCTTAAAGTTCTGTTCCTTGCTATAAATTAAGTTTGGAGAGAGAAAATATTCTGAAGGAAGTAGCAAAAAATAGCTTTTATGTCATTATTGAGGAAAGTACAACAGTTCTGGAAAAAATACCAAGCACCACTTTTTAAAAAGAAAAGTCAGAGGAATCCCTTCTTCCTTTTAGATCTCAAGGAAAAGAAACTCAAACATAGATTTTAAACCAAACCTTTATGCGTAAATTGGAGCTTTTACCAGCCATAGAACAATAATTTGCATGAAGTATTTGTATGAAGTTTAATATAATATTAAGAGTACTGTGTCATACCTGACACAGGTGTCTTTGTCCTGAGCAGTCCATCAGCCTCAGACTCTGGGAAAAGCTGATCCTCATGGCACAAAGGTCTACACACGAGTGTAAACTCTCACTGTGCCCATCTGGAGGACCCGATTCCACAGCTCCTGTTCCACATCAGCCTTTTTGTACAGAATGTCTTCACTTGCAGGCACCAAATGCTCACCTGGAGCCTGGTTTGGGCAGTGACCCTGTCACAGGTTTAAGGTCCCTTCTTGCCCTCAACCCGCAGTGAAGCTCCCACAGCTTTGCAGAGACAGAGCCTGCCCAAAGAACCAGAGATGACCCGACCTTCATGCAGGAACAGTGCTATTGCAAGCATACATGACATTTTACTGCATCAAAAACTCCCTGTGCCTTGAGTCCATCAGGGCTGAGCAGTGGCCTCACAAACACATCCCAGCCCTGACAGCACTCACTGAGTGAATCAAAGAGGCTCTCCTGGGCTGCTCAGCAGAGAACACCCCCCTCCTCTGCTGGGTCTGACGCTTTTTTGACTTAAAAGTCTGTGGAGGGGGCAAAGTGTCTGTTTAATTTGCTGTTTTGTGGGAAAGGGGCCAAGGTGTCTGTGACACTACGCTGTGCTGGGAAATTGCTCTGCAGTTTATAAGCAAGATGCCACAAAAAACAAACATAATTGAAGAGAGTCTCCTCAAATGACAACAAGGTAAACAGAGATGCTTCATTAGAAGTTACATCCCCTGATCCTTCAGCTGTCAAATCCACTGTTTTTTGGGGTTTTTCTCCTCTTTGGTTCAACTTAAAAATTAATTATCTTTCAATCTTTCATAGAAAACACAAGTTGCTACCTATATGTTAAAAATACTTTGAAGAAAAAGTCTATGTTCTTTGGGGTTCAAGTCTATGTTCTAAAGGAAAGAGATAAATTTAGAAAAACTCATCCTTGCTTGCTCTTTAGATCCTTCCAACAGGAGTTTGCAACAGCTTCAGCTGCACTGAATAATCACAAAAGGGAAAAGTCTCTTAAATATATGGAACTATATGTAAACTAAGAATAGCAATACAATTGAAGAGTTTTGTTTGGGTTTGTGCTCCGGTTTGTTTTTCTGGAAGAGTTAGATGGATAATATTCAGGATAGCTCTTTATTTAAGGAAGGGAGCATACACCATAAATTAGAAAGTATAAATATTTAAAGGTTTGCTGAAAGCGTACACAACCGACCTATTATGGCTGAACTGCTTTTTCTGGGCAATAGCTACAATAGATGTCCTTAAAAGTGATCCCTTGGTGTAACACTGGGCAAAGGCCAAAAGAAACTCTGTTTCCATAATGGTGCACTAGGGAATTCTTTATTTTATAGTGCCACATGGAATGTCTAAATTAAGTCACAGGGGCAAAAAAATTTATGGTATCCAAAATGTTTCCTTGGGCACACAGTCCATGGCATCACCCTGTTAATCACACTGGAGATAAACAGCTCTTCCCAGATTTCTGACTCCAGTGACAACTGCTCCGGAGCTGTCACACCTGACGCCAGCTCTGCTCAGAACTGCTCCCTTGACCACAAGTTTGGATGTGCTTTTAGGGTTGTAATGAAGAGCAGGCCAAAAGGGGAAAAAATGTGCCCAAAGTCCCATAACCGAGTAGCAGGAATTTCAAACAGTTCCCAATTTGGAAATGGCTGAGAACAAGGACACGATCAAACCCAGGGTCTGCAAGCATGTGCCTGGAGAAAGCACAGTTTAGTGGGTCTGCAAAAAATCCTTCAAAACCATAGAATAATGAAGGATAAAGGCAAGTGGGGAAGATCAACAGAAGGAGTTTTTCCTCTCTCTGTAATGGTTACAGAACTAAAAGACGTGGCCTGTCTACCATGTGATTTTTTCAGGTCATAAGCACTACTTTAAAATCCTCCTGCTTTGTCTCCCTGCTGTTCCCAGGGAATTGACAGTGCTGTGACTGTCCCCACATGCACCAGTGCCAGGCAGGTTTCACCTACAATCACAAAACACTTCCCTCCCCTCTCACACCTTGTCATTTCCCATCAGCCGTGAGCCGGGGTGATGGATCACCCTGCACAGCTCGGCTCAGGGAAGCAGGGAATGTTTCTCTTCACAAGCCAAGGAGAATGGCCTTGATTTGGGCCTTTGCACAGCCAGGGGCACAGCGGGGAGCGACCGCTGGGAGGCACCCAGGGCACTCCCTGTGCTGTCCAATGTACCACCCAGGGGGCAGGACAGCTCTTCCCAGGGAACGACCTGGTCTGCCTGGAAGCTGAAACTCTGAGAACTGGGATCGATTTTCCAGTCCACGTGCCCATTTGACACTTCCATATCCCAGCCTTTCTCCTTGCTCCACCAGTAAAGTGATGCTGCCCGATTTTCCACGGATTAGCAGCAAAGGCAGCTGATACTTTCCTGAGTTTCTTTTTATATTCCAAGCAAAAGCTTCTTCAAACAGTTTGTAGGTGAAGCAATGAGCAACAGAAACTCAATTTTGCTCTTACAGCATTAAAAAGCAAAACTTGAATCTATACCTAGATCTAACTTGTTTTCACAAGCAAAATCACAGATGAAATACAACCTTCTTGACAATAAAACCAACTCTCCCTCACTTAGTTGCTCTTCAAATTTTAGATTTAAAATCTTAGTAGAGGTACCTGACTGATCAAAACATGGAGCTGCTCCATGCTAAAGGAATGCAATAGAAATGGCCATCAGTAAAGCTCAGTTAAGAACAAATAAAACATGTCTGTAGTACAAACCTGCCTGTCAGGAAGCATCTCAATAATCCAAGAGTCTTGTGCAAACTGAATCGTTCTTCTCATAGTAATTTTTATAAAATAAAATAGTTTCATCTGATGGCATGCAAGGTAAAATTCACCTCTTGTCTCTGCAGATGAGTGGTTACTAGAACGTCAACTTTCACTCTTTAAAAGAGGGTTAGCTTTGACTTAACATCATGATTGCAGTCTGAATTCCTCTTTTAAAATTTTAGTTTTTCCAAAATCATTCCTGAATTAATGAAATGCAAACATAAAACATTTAATCTTAACTTTACAATTTTTCCTTGCTTCTTGTTATTAAATATGTATATAAAGAAATATGCCTATCTGCAGTGAATGTAACAGTAAACAGAAGGAGTTTATTTCTTCTGATTTGAAAGCACACAACGCAACTCATAAATCTTATTTAAATTTTAGATTAACCAGTTTGGGGTAATTGAAGCTACCTTGGAATAGCCTAAACCTGAGTTAGGTGGCCATTTAGAAGGGGATGCTGGGGACCAGAGAGCCCTTGTGCGGTTTATTGAAAAGCTTGAAAGCACTGCAATCTAGTGGTACTATAGTCATCTAGAGATAAAAAATTAGCCAAGATAAATCAGTTTTTTCGTTGTAAAGGGCCATTTAAGAATCTTCTTTGACAGTGAATCTAAATCAGAAGAATTATTCTAAAGAGATCCATATCGCAGACAAAAATTAGGTGCAGCAATTTGGAGGGTATCCCATATTTGTTTTCACATGTATCAAAAAGCTTCACACCTGTCAGAAGAGTTAATCTCGAATCATCCTTTGCTGCAGAAATGTAATGCCTGTCTCATTCATTAGAGGGGTTCAGGCCACTTCTGCTGACACCACTTAAACCCCTCACACTCTAATTTTTAATCAAAATATGTGCCTTAGGTCCTACTGGAATCTCTGAGAGTTCTCTGTTGGTCTTCTTGCAGAGGAGGCACAAAAAATGGGTTATTTGAAATGCTTCCTAGCATTTCCTTCCCTTGGAGGACTTGAGACCTGCCCAGGTTTCTTGTTGGTACCTAAACTCAGAGCAAACGAGCCTTATCTCCATTCCTGCACCTACTGCCCTTGGAGTATTCTTCAGCTCCATTATTTCGTGGCCCTTTTAATTCATAAAAGTTCACTTTAGGACTCCTCATTTAATTCAAGTGAATTAAACAGCGCAGCAATGTGGAAAGATAGAAGTGTTGGAAATGCAAAGTCTGAGGAAGCACAATTAGAGCATCCCATTTGACCAGTTCTTCAGCTGGTACTCATCGCATTTGCAAAAATCCACAGAAACACAGGAAAAAGGTGAAAAGGGTTAAATATTCCCAGGATGAAAATACTCTTGCATTGCCAGTTAGCAGCAGCATTAAACTTCAACAAACGAGCTGCAGAGCACTCTACACTTCATGTAAGTGTGAGACTGAGACCCAAAAACCCCACAAGGCAGTGAAATGTTATCTTTATACCAAAACTCAGTCTGTCTCTGATGTCACAACAGTCTTTTTCAAGAAAGGAAGCTGAAGGAATCCCTGGCACAACAAACCAGGTTAAGTAACAGCAATTTTCTTCAAAGACACTGATGATGTCTATCAGTGCCCCAAGAATGCCACAAAAAAAAAAAAAAAAAATAAAGAGGATGCCATGATTTCAGCCACTAACTGAAATGAAATAAAACCTTTCAGAAGTGCAGAATGGGATAATTACAGCCCCCAGTTTTCCGCTGTTTATGACACCAGATGAATTTCAAGTTATAAAAAGGGTGAATATTCAACATCCAGCAAGCTGTATGGGATAACACCAGATGGAGAATCTGGATGTCATTATAGGTAATATTTGCAAAAGGGCATATTTCACTGAAGTACTTCAGAGATGGTGACTGAGTTTAGAATTTTACCTTCCTCTGTTTAGGAACTCTCCAGGTCTCTATGCTATGATGGATTCATTAGGAAAATGAAGCACTTCTGACCACATAATGATCTACATGGTGAGCTATGCACCATATTCTTTAGTTTATGGCGTTATCAAATTTTCAGCCTAAATAAGCCCAAATACCCAATTGTTCTAAAAGACTGATTTGATGTGTTGGATGTCTTTAAAGCACAGTAGCCAAAAGCAACAAATATAGAAGTTCAGTACATTAAAAAGACAGATACCAGCTTCAAAGTTATTGCACTTAATCAGCGATTTATAATAATGAAAACTTCCATCTCCAAATATGAATAATGATAAAAAATTAACACCCCTCCATCAAATATTCTATGTAAAAAATAGAAAAAACAGGAGAATTTGTTGCCATTTATGAGCAGTTTATCCAGTCTCCTTGTCCCAGCAGCTTCCCATCATTCACATTGCTCGTGCTGTGGGCACCTCCCTGTCACTGTTATTCCAGAAATCCCAGGGGCCTGTTCCAATGTCCCTGCATGGCAGGAAGTACCAGCAGCAGGGGTCAAGCACATCCTGAAAATGACTGAAACATTTCTGCTGCTAAATTGTGACAGAGGCAAAACCAAACCACTCCATGGGGCCTGTAACAACAGAGAGTGTTTCAACAGCACTTCACCTCGAGCTGCCAAGAGAGCTTGGCAGTGAAAAAGTACAAATTGGGGAAGGACAAGGAAAAAGTGGAAACTGGGAAAGCCTGACTCCTGGCAGCTCAGAAGAGAAGTTGCTTCATCTGATGGGCTAAGATCCAGGCAAAGCTCAGGCTGCTCTGAGCTCTGTGAACGAGGCACAGCAGCTTCACTGAGGCACCGGGGCTGCCTGGTGCCTCTGACTGAGTGTCCCGAGGAGGCCAGGGACAGCAAATCCTTCAGGAAAATACACTGGAAAAGAAATGTCTGCAGAGCAGGTAAAGGAGAGAGTGAAACCACCACATTCTGTCTCAGAGGTGAGCCCCCAAAAAGGGCTCAGGTTTCCATTCAGGCCACAAACTGATCCCAGATATTAATACTGCAACGTGCAGTGAACTGCTAGGGATCAATGCAATAACTGAACACAACTTCACAGAAATAATCCCCCAATGTAACTCCCAGGGAATTGAGTCCTAGGTTTTTATGGGTGGATAACAGCAACTGAAACCCAACAACAAGAAGTAAGCAATTTCAGTGGAATTAAGGAGTCACAGGGAGGTCAAGGGCAACATTTTGGTGTGAATTCCAACATTGCATTCTGCATCAAAGATGGAAGTGCAACACACTGGGTAAAAAAGAAAGAGGGGAGACATGATTCAGTTGTGTGTTAAAAGCTAGTTAAGAGGCAGCTAAAAGAGGCACTTAAAAGATGGGTTAGAAATTTTCTTTCTTTACCAATTAACAGGCTCAGGAGATAAAACCCCAAAATTCTGTATCTACTTGCATATTAAAGACCCCCATAACTGAAACAGAAGCTGCTGTTTAAAACATTTCTAATGGCCATAGTGTGAAATGAGTAAGAAACACATAATGTGTAACTGCTGCTGGATATCACTCCCTTTCCTCTTGAGCTGGGATGGGAGCTGACAGGATGCTGGGGGAAGGCTCCCCTGAGAGCTGATGTCTCAAGAGCCACCTTGGTGGAAATTAACGAGTCAGGGCTGCACAGGCACTCAGGAAAATTCTGGTTTGTGGAAGAAGGACTCGAGTGTGAGTGACAGGAAGAGCAGCAAGAGCTGTAAATAGGATGAGAGAGTCAGCTGAGAAATATTGTGGAATCCTGTGTCTTGCTGAGAGGGAAACCGGAAAACTCTTGTTAAATAAGAGAAATTTGTGGTTCACATACTACAACAAGAGCATTGCACAGAGTACGGGATAGTAGAAATCATCTTATCTAAATACTTGCTCAGGAAACTGTAAATCTAGTGAGGCAGAGCAGTTACTGCTCTGAAGGCAGCTTTTCATATAAAACGTAGGCCAAGCTGTGACTCTTCCCGTGACATGAATAATGCACTTCTGATTTTCCCTGCTGTGTTATTAATATTGCATCTTGTCACAGGCCTGTGCACCAGACAACAACTGCCCAGCTCTTGGAGGGAGAAACAGAAGCCTTGACCTGAAAAGCCACCACAAAAGTTATTGGAGAATACAGCTTTTGGTGGAAAACAATCAGCAAGTCAGGACAGAAAGGACATTCCTAAGTGCACTCTGCAGCTGAGTATGATGTGAGTAACATCATCTGCAAGCGAGGCAGACAATGAACTCAACAAACCAATACAAAATGTATTTTCTCACAATATGTTATCAGCTCTAAATGTGAATTTTTCTGCGCTAGAAAGTCACATTATTTTTTTATGATACAACAAACAGCGAGTGAATCTGATTGAAATGGGTGAGGGAAGGGTGACTGGGGGAGCACTGGCACAGCAGCATTACAGTCAAGGTGATCATTACAAAGCTTTTGTACTCCATGTGTAAAGAAGACAAAAATGCTGGGATGATGCCCTTCAGCAAAAGATAAAAATCAAAGGAAAAGCCAGGAGTTCGAATCACTGGAGGGTGTTGATCAGTCTGTAAATGTACTTACACAATCCTACAGCTGAGCAAGGGATGGTGGATACAGAGTAATTACTCACTTAGGGCAATAAGGAGTCAGTTCATCTTGTCTGCAGGAGCAGGAATTACCTACCAGGATATACCAGATCATAGCACAAAACTCAGTGCAGGAACAGAAAATCCATTTCATTACTGGATCAACACAACAAAGAGTGTGGAACTGTGGAACTATCACTGTTAATCTCAACTTTGGTACAAGAAGCTCTCGGTGACGGAGCTTTCCTTATCCCCCACACCAAGAGAGGCAGATGGGGAGGCAAAGGCATCTAGATAATCCCAGGAAGGAGGAATGCTGGAATAATAAACATGGAGGCAAATTAAAAATGCCATTTCCAATTAGAAAAATGGAAGATGAAAGTGATGGGGAGAAAGGGAACATTTGTTTTCAAGCCATCAAACTAGGCTTTCACAATAAATAGGAGGGAAAAAATAAACAGTGTTAGGTAGAATGGCTTATGCAGCTCTGGAGGTAACAATTACATTAAGGAGGGAGATCCTGTGCATTAATTGGGAAGCCACAGACATAATGAATGCAGGATGACATTTTGATGCTTCACTTACGTTCTCCCCTGCCAATCCATCTCTCTGCTTTGCAATCTGTCACTACCGACAATGTGTTAATCTTTGGGCTGAGGAGATAAATCTGTTTGGGCTCTTTCTGAGAAGCAGGTACCTGTTAAGCACTGCAAAGAGCCTCTCCTAGGAGGGAAGAGGCAGCTTGCTGAGAAGAGAATTTATCTAGCAGATAATTCTCAGTGAAACCATCCAGGACTTCCTTCTATATTTACTGTCAAATTGGCATTTATATACCCTTTATTATCTGAACATCTCAGAATCTCCCATGTGCTTAACCTAACAAATCCCTAATACAATTCAAGGAGCATTAGGGCAGTTTCATAACAGATAAGCAGAGATGATGGCAATTCTTGTTACTGGAACTGGAAGGCTGGTACACAGATACTCTGTGTTTTCTGCAGGGTGAAAGGGAGGAGATGAGTCCATGAATCACTGATCAGCTGCTACCCCAGACATGCTCCAGCACAGCCCTTCCTGAGCTGTGAAAAGCATGTTCAGTGCTGTGTTGCCTTCTCTTGAGCAAACCTTTGATTCCCATCAATTGCCTGAGGTCGCTTTCCTTGTGCCATTTTGTGCTTTTACAGCCAAGGAAGGCTCCCAATGGGCAAGCAAAATTTTTCCCCATTTATTGTCTTTCCAGAAGGGAACCAGAATATTAAGCAGGCAATTTTACAGGACAGGGGGGAAAAAAAGAAAGAAAGTAAAAAAAAAAAAAAAAAAAAGGTTTGAATCACACTGTAATTAACATGGTGATCGTGCCAGTTTGAAAATCACTAACAGAATTTTACGATGGTGAATTTTCCATCCTGCAAGGCTGTGAATAACTGCAGTTTTAACAGATGCATCCAAAATGTACATATCAAACTAAATCTCTAAAATGATAGCATATGCATGTTCTTAGCATAGCTAGTGAGCATGTGTGCATGTGCACACATAGCCCAATATTTACTATGACACAAAGAAAACCACATTTCTTCATCAATATAAACAAATGGATTGTATCCACTCCATTTCCTTATACTGTGATTAAAATTCATGCTGGCCAGGTTAGTGAGGTTACAGGTAACAGCTTGGCTCCTAAGTAATGTTCCATTTATGAGTCTTCAGATGTCAGAAGAGAATTTTATCTGCCCTATGGGGACCAGTGTCTTGGATCACAAACCTGTGGGCCCGTTCAGCACCTTTGAAGATGTAATTCTCAGTGTAACTGGCTATCAGAGGCACTGTAAAACACTGATGTTGTGATGTGCTTTAGGGTATCTGCACATCCTTACGTACGTTTTGTCGGCTCTATAATGTGAATTTGCAGAGCACATTTTGCAAGAGAATAAGAAAGTGGGTGATATGGTACCACAGAAATCAGCTTTCCTCGTTTTATCTCATCCTAATTGAGGGCTGTTTCTGTTGCCAAGTGAGGTCTGGCCTTCCTTGATGTATAAATCAAGGGTGTTTGTTACACTAAAACTGGCATGTAATTGCTTGTCAGCAGTCACCTTGCCTTAAGAAATGTGAAAGAAATCAAAGGAAATGTAGAATATTGCTGGAGACTGTCTTTGACAATGAATAGGACTGTGTGAACAGCTGATCGGGTCTGAAAGGGAAATATACAGTGAAGGGTTTTGGTATAAATATGTTCAGATTTAGGCATGCTGAAAATATAAGGCAAAAAGGTTTGTATTCAATGAAACCCAGTCTTTAAATTCTGTGCGTTTGGCCCTCTCAAAACCAAAGCACAGCAGTGGGGAGCCTTTTCCCAATGCTTCTGTGCCCAGGATGCTCAGCTTGGGCTCTGCCTAACAAGACTCAGTCACCTCTTGTGCAGTGGGAAGGTGGCCCAGCCACTCTGAAATGAGCTGATCTGCATTAGGCACCTCCCTGTCTCTGGAACTGGAGCTGTTCCATGCCTAGAGTATTTTCCATACATCTTTGTAACCTGTGTATCACCTCTTTAATCTGATGGAAGGTTTCAGAATGTCCCACATTCCCAGTCAAGGTCACAAATATGCAGACCACGTCATGGCAGCTCTTCAACACCCCTCCCCCTTCAGGCTGCTCCTTCAAAGGTGCTGTTCCCTCTGAAAGAGACACCATTCCCACAGGCACTTGTAGACAATCCTTGAAATTTAATAGCAGCAAGTGATGGCAAAGAGGAAAGAGTATAAGAAGTGTAAATAAATAAGGTCTATACAAAGAGTATGAGAAGGAAACCATATACTGTGAAAAGAAGCTTAATGCAAGGTGGAGAAGGACAAGTAGGAGAGCAGGTAAGATGGGGGAAAGTGAGGATGTGGAAGAAAGGAGAAACAAAAAACGCTGAGAGACTCCTTCCATTATCAGCAGGGTAATATTAAGCCCGATAACCTTCTTCAGTGAATGACTTTATTCCTATAAACCAGGAGATGCAGTCTGGAGAGCTGCAAAGTTCATTGAATGAACCAAGGCTGAGATTTTCTGTCCCACACTCAGTCGGTTTAAAAAGAAGGATTTTTCTATCACATGAACACCAAAAATGCTTTTTCTTCCATTTCTTTTTGGGATTGAGGCAAAAAGAACAAAAATCGTGAACTTTCACCACCATCATGACTTGGCAAACTCAGTGTTACAAGATTTGCTTACAATATTAAAAGATAATGCTAAAACGTTTAAATTTTGCCTTGACCATCCTAGAGCCAGGTTCTGTATCAAACCACATCTGGATTAGTCCTCCTCTTCCCAGGCACATCCATTTATTCCACACAAAGCTTACAGATCTCTGGGTCTCCACAAAAGAGATCATTTTCAGGTTCAGAGCTGCAGTTTAGGTGCTTAGTCATACTCCACATTCTTTTGGCAAAACTTCCTTCCAAACAAGGGCTGAATAATGGGAATTCACTGAGTCACTCCAACCTATGGACTACCATCACCCACAGCTCCTGGATTATGCAACTGCAGCAAACCTGTGGAACTCCTCTGCTGGAAATTGCTGATTTGTTGCAAGTGAGTCACAGGAGAAATTTAATGAAAAGTAATCTTTCCAGGGAACATCTTTCCCAGCTATTCTGCTACTGGCTCCAGAGGGCTGCCAGACCCTTGAAAGCTCACCCACGCAGCATGGGAAACAATGTGGAAATGGGGCTGAAATATTTCCCTGCAACTTTCTCTCCCTTCTGGATGTCCAGGGCTTTCTTCCCCTACCAAGCTCAGTACTCTCAACCTCCTGGGGAAGAGACTGCATCTCAAAACAACAGCATTTTCTTATTATTTTTGTTGTTTCTAGAAAAAAAAAATATCCTTCCCCAAAATAGGTTATACATGATTTTTAATACACTTTTAAAATCAGGTATACTATTGAAATTCTAACGCTAGTTTTGTTATTTCTGTTACCCTTTCAAACAGCATATTTATCATGCTAAAGGGTCTCACTGTAAGATGAACCCATCAGCCACCCTGTCAAGACTGTACAGTTAAAGCAATTTGCCCCAGTCCCTCCTGTGTAGACACCCAACATTATTTCCATCAGTGCCTCTGCCTTGCAGGGTGATTCTGCACAAAAACATTGTCACTCTCCTGACAAATGACTTGCATACACAAAGCCGTTCGTATTCTACAAGCTTTGCAGGACCACTGATTTTATTTCTCTGTTCATTAAAGAACACATTTTTCCCCCCCATTTCATGCATTTTAAAGCATCTCTCTAATGAGTTCACATACCAAGCATTAATATTTCTCTCAACGCTTTTCCATTAGCTGTGTCAAACTGAATCTCGTGTCATTTGTCATGTTGCACTGAGGGTCTGATAATTAAGAAATACGTTGCTGCTGTAGCTGTAATGATGAGCACAGTTGTACAGGAGTATTTGGTAGTGCCTCCGTGGCGTTTCTGGCTCAGCCTGGGAGCCATGAGTGTGTACAGGGCGCTTGTGTGTGCACTGTGAGGTGTCTCTGTGTGCTGCCTTGCATTCCAAACACTCTATCTATGCACACCCCATGCATAATTCAGCCTCTGTTTTATCATGGATTTTCCTGGAGTGCCAGCCCAGCTCATGAAGAGTGGAAGGGGAGTCAACAGCTTGTAGTGCCCTGTTGTTCCCTGAGATTTAGCATGCAAAGCACTTGCCTTTGCAGAATCACAAATATTTCCACAGCACAGACCTCTCTGGGCAGGATTAAATATTGCGCGGTCTAAGCGAAACATCCTGACACAAAATGTTTGCAATCCCTGGCTTCTTAAAATTTTTAACATCACTTTTGGTTGTTTCCTCCTCAGAGACCACAAGGTTAACACACCAGTTAGTTCTGTGCTCTCTCCTCTCATAGGCAGCTCCACCTGGCTGGCCACCTGTCCCCGCTCTGGGAACTTTTTGCTGCGGAAAGCAATAAATGAGGAACCACAGGGAGTGCAGGAGGGGGTCACAGGGGTGCAAGGACTGAGTGACAGCTGGCGTTTGGCCCTGACCCCAACAGAGGAGCTCTGTGGCTGGGCAGGGAATTGGACAGTGCAGAGGGAAGTGTTTGAGAGGCCGCAGAGAACAGATAAGGAGACTTTCAGTGTTCCACTGTTCACTACAGGGTGGCATTTTCTTGTTATCCTTAACCACCTACAGAGCCTACAGGAACATCTTCTGCAGAGAAATCATGCTCTCTCTAGAATGTCATCATCCTGAACTCAACTTTGCAGAAAGAAGCTATATATTGATTTTTCACACCCTTTACCCAGTTTTTCTTCAGCCTATGAAGTAACACACTGCACTCTTCTCTGCATAGGAAGCTCACTTGTTTTCAGAGGGATCAGCTATTCACAAATGTTAAAATGAGAAGATAGGTCTGCTTATGGAAATTATTTGTCCAGAGAAGTTGTGGATGCTGCCCAGACAAGCTGTGGCTGCCCCATCCCTGGAGGTGTCCAAGGCCAGGTTGGATGGAGCTCTGAGCAACCTGGTCTAGGGGAAGGTGTCCCTGCCCATGGCAGAAGATTGGAACAAGATGGTCCTTTAAGGAGCCTTCCAACCCAAACCATCTATGACTCTGTTACAAAGGGAAAAAAAAAAGGTAGTTTTTACTTTTTGATGTTTACTACACATCTGATCATTTTAATAGCAATTCATTGCTTCCCTTTTCTCCCTTTAATTGATCTGCTTTGTGACTCAAGAATTAGAGGAGCAGTGCAGTATTGTAAAATCTGTTACCCTACAAATGAAGCGATTCCCTTGCTTTCAACAAGTGGGTTTGCAGGCACGTGGGGTTCTTCTGGTTGCTGGTGGTTCCCCCAGCTCCGAGGAAACATCCTCCTTTTGATGGATCCTGGCTGCACTGGGCCGCCAGGAGCTGGGAACGCACATCTTTTATCTGCAGACTGGTACCTAAGGACCTCTTCATTGCTCACTAGTCACACACAGCTGGAGCTGGGCTCATCTGGGCTGCCACGCAGCACCTCCAGGACCATGCAGAAGCCGACAGGGGTAGCGAGGGGCACGCCCCTTGCGCTGCCGTGGCTGGTGCTGGATGCAAAGCTGGACTCCATGCCGGATTCCAGCACCTGGCCCAGTGCGAGGTGCCCCTGCCCATGGCAGGGGGGGAACAAGGTGGTTTAAGGCCCCTCTGACCCAAACGGTTCCGTGCCTCTGACCCCTGCGCTGTTCCCGGGCAGGACCTGCACCTTCTGCTGAGGGCGGGCAGATCCTGGGGGGGCTGCCTCTGGGAATGGGCAGTGCCCTCTGCTTTCCCTCCAGCCCCACGGAGCTCCTGGGCAGCGGGGACCTCTCTCCGTGCTGGCTGTGTCACACAAAGCTGAACACCAGCGGGGAACAGCTGGCAACGCAGGACAGGCCCAGCTCCGCTTCGTTTTTGCATCAGGAAGGCCAATTACCCAACTAACCTGACATGAGGAATGTGCTTACGTGAGACAGGTAGAACACAGAACAGATTCACTTTGCAAATTAGGGGAAAAAAAACAAATCAGCGAAGTTTCTTCTTTTGCAGGAAGAATTCTCACATTTGTGCCTTTTTTAAAAAATAATATTCTGTGAGCTCTTTTGTCCACAGAGAGTAGCTGGATTCTAAAATCACTGTTCTTAGAAAACAAACCAGCACCACCACCCTCACAGTTCTAATTTATTAGCATGTTATCCAGGAAGATCTCAGTAACCTTCACAAATCAGGTCTGGCTGCCACATGCCCTCCATTATGGACCTCACTAATATCTTTAAATCACCAGCCACACTGTAAGTTGATAATGTTCCTTCTGACTTACACCACTGCAAAACTGAAAAAAGTTAGCCCTTTCAAGTAATTTATTTCCCCTGTTATTGCAGCTTCAGAGCAAACCCAAGATTTTCTCTGGCTTCCAGCAGAATGACCCATGTGTGAAAAATATCTCCCTCTATCAATAAACTCCAATTTAAATAGATCATATTTTTCCATGTGTCCCATTCATCAAAGTATTTCTTTACATTTACATTCTTCCTACAAAGAGCTCGTGACATTTCTATTTAAAAGAAAGTGGTATCAGAATTCAATAAAAAAATTTAAAAAGCATTTTGCATATTCACACTGGAAATGTGATACTGTTGATTTAAAAGTTAATGTTTCCAAGATCATGTACGTGTAAGAGTTAGACTGAAGACATTCAATTAACACAATAAATATCACCTCAAATTGTTAGATGTATCTTTTGTGATATGATACCCATTTCTCACACTGCAATATTTATTCTGCTGGAAAAAATAAACAACCATTTAAAATGTGGATTTGTGAAGAAAAATGTAAAAAAGCCAGGCCCAAACCAAAAATAATCCTTTGAGCATCATGTTATTGGACTGAATTCTTTTGATCTCAGGCCTGTGACGTGTCAGTCACTTCAGAGAACTTAAGGAAGTTTTATTGGTATAAAACTGGCATAGGATAAAGGTCAGCCTATTTGTTTTTAACGAGTGAAGTGAGATTATTTACTACTCAGTTTACAGGCTGAAAGTGCATTCTGTAGTATGAATTCCATTGGGAGAAACAGAAAAAAGGGACTACCCTAACTTCCCCAAAATATTACTCTGCACCTGGGGACAGCTTAGCAACTGCACCAATACAAGATTTAAATCCCATCAGAACTTTGGATGTTCAAAGTTTGGGCTGACTGTCACGTGGGGCTGGATGCTGAGAGGTGCTGAGCAAAGAGCCAAGATCCTGCAGGAAATGGGCCATGAATACTGCACCCCAAAATTTAAACGCAAGCTCCCATCCAGAAGTGGGAAGATGCCAGATCAAGTCACAGGAAGATTTGTAAATCTCACTCTGTATTTTTTTTTTTTTTAAATATTCCTTCGTCACTGAGGCTATGAAAATTCCATTCATTTCTCTGTGCTGTTGCCCACTTAATGAGATAAAGAAACATTTTATTATTCCCCTCTGATGAATACACAAGCACCAAAACCCAAAGCTGAACAGTGAAACAAACAGTAAATTACTTGAATCCTCTTAATTCTCTGCTTATTTGGCAGATAATGCCATAAGTCATTTTTGCTTAGCAGCCACAGATTGAAGACAGATTTCTTTCTCAACTTTGGAAATGTTAAAATTGAATGAACCAACGAAAGAAATTTTTACCTAAACATGGAAAAATAAAAGAATAAATTTTCAAATATTACACTGACTATCAGATAATTTTTATGGGTTTAGGGGTTTTTTTTGCAATGAGTCTGAATACTAATTTTTTTGGGAGGACAACTTTCTTCTGTCCAATCCAAATCCAGGCAAGTCCCACGAATCTCAGTAAACTGAAGTAACCTTTTCCTCCAAACTCCTTCCCCAAAATTCTTGAAGAGTTGCCTGTGGTTGAGCTGGAATGCATCTGGAAGTGTTTGAATTAGGTGCAGCTTGCCCAAAAGACAGCTTGGCTTCCTGCAGAGGTGTCAAGGATAAAAAGGGGATTGTGGTGGAGAGAGCATTGTTGTCGTGAGTTAACAGGGAGCTGAAGGGACACTGGAATACTCATCAACGTTCCTAAGGGCTGCTCCCTTCCAGATGAGCCGAGTGGCTCTGAGAGCAGCTGAAATATCTTCTGGAAGTGCTGCAGGACACATTTGCTGTTCGATCCTCCTGCAGGGAACAGCTCCATTTAACTCAACAGCATCACCTGCACCAGGTGATCACAGTTTCACCTAAAGCACCAAAGCTGCAGCCCTGGAGTTACGAGAGGCTCTACTGCTGTTAAAGATCCGCATCTCGTTAATTTTGCCCTGCAACTTGAATATGTATCATTCTGTGCCTCCATGAGTTTTTCAGGTACACTCTTAATTTTTGATTGGATGTGGAAGTGTCAGCTCTCATGGGGTGCAATTAATAACACGTGCCAAATTGGGAGATAATAAATGTAGGAAAGCGAGTTAGTATGCATCAGGTGCTTGTAATTTCCGTTAACAAGAACAGATTTATAATTTTAAAAAATTGTTTTCATTACAATTTTTGAGGAGAAAAAGGAATTTCATGCTTTAAGGCTGTATATTTTCTTCATTTGCTCGAAATGCTTCAATTGCTCCACAGAGGTGCAATGCTTAGAACAAAGTCTGCCCAGCTCCTGGTGCCTCTGTAGATCTGTTGGACCATTTCCCACAAAGCCCCACCCTCAACTGTGCCATTTTCCACAACCCTCCAGGTGCCCAGACCACCTGGCAGGCCTTGGCTATGCTGGGGTTGTGCAGAGTAGAGCAGCTGTGGGCAGAAACATGGGCTGCAAGCTGAAGAACCACGTGAGTTACACCTTCCTCGACAGCTGGGGCTGTAAGAACACGGTCCACCGGAGCCAAAGGGATCCCGACAACCTGGCTGAGAACAGGAGCTGAGTGCAAGAGCACAGGAGTCTCAGTATCACACTGAGATCTAAGTGCAGCTCTGACCCACGAGCACGGGTAACAAAAGTCTCATTGATTCCAATTAGAGGAGGCTTGGGTCTATTTACTGTAACTGAGGCGATTCTCAGAAAAATAATTAATTCCTTGTCATGTCTCATGTGTATTGATTTTTGTAATTACAGTGGAATTGGAGGCAAGGGTGCAGGGGGAAGGAAATGCACTTGATTTGTGTTTAATTTGATGCACAAGCTGTCAAGGACAAAGCAATTGAGACGCCGTGGCCATGCCCATCCTGGATGCTCTCTGTGCTCAGATGTCATGTGCCAGACGTGCCGGAGTGCAGGATCCAAAATCACACCCTGCTCTGACATAATGCAGTGCACAGAGCTGGCTGTCTGCAGCAGCCTCCACAGCAGGCAGGAGAGATGCCCAGGGGGAAGAAGATAAGGGGCAGGACAAGCTTAATGTGTATCAGTGACTAAGAGGAGGAGACAAAGCAGTAAGATGGGAGAGAAAGAAAATACAAGTTGTTGCTGATAATAGAAGCTGCCAGTAGATAATGTAAGGAAAAACAAAGAGAAAAGAAAACACAGCATGGCCTTGCTTGGTAATGATGCTGTTAGGAAAAACCAGGAGGGAATCAACTTTGTTTCCCAGATGATTTCACTAAAATGGCCAAGTTAGGGAGTTTTTACCCAGAGGCAAGTCAGCACCTGACTTCTTACCAGGTGACAGTCTCCTTTCCCAAGCAGGTTTGTGGGAGAGGCTGGCTTGGCTCCACACATACAGACCTGATTGTAACACTGTTTCTGCAGCATCACAGATCAGTTTGTCACAAAGATATTACCATCACCCACACAGACACAGAACCACCTTTTGGGCTCACCAAAGCCAATGCCTGCCCTCCTGCAGGACCACAAGAAGCTGTTTCCAACCTTTTGCCTAAAAGTACCAGTTCAGGAAGTCTCCAACTCTCACAGGAGCAAAAAAGCTTTTTCTTATACAACAGCCCTGCAAATGAAAGCTGCAAAACAGTCAACACTAGAAAGACATTATGTATATGAGCGAGAGGCAGAGCTTAGGGGTGTAAATCAGTCTAAAGTTAAGTCCTGAGTTAAGCACTTTCAGCTAACCATGTAGTATTTTAAACAGAGCAAAACAAAAAAAGCTGCCAGGACAGGGAACTACTCTGCATCCAGTTTGTGCAGTTTCTAAAACCTGTTGCCTGAAACAACAGCACTCAAAGGCAAATTTTCTCCTGGTGCCCTACACATGCTGCAAGAGAGGAAGCTGCTAACTCATACTTTGAGAAAAGCCAACAAAATGTGAGAGGTTGTGGCAGAGTGTTGGCAACGCTCGGTGACACGATATCCTCCCCGGCTGGGAAAGAGCTCTGAGCAGAGTCAGAACACAACAAACGGATGGGAGGCACTAATAAATAACCAAACAGCAGTGATGGACGACAGCAGATCTGTCTCCAGTGGAATTATTGGTGAGAATACTGAAAATTCTTTCCCTCTTAACATATTAAACTCTTTGTTTGGGACTGAGTTGATGCTGCCAGAAAAGGCTTTCAACACAGCAGCCAGCATAAATTTCAGTGGGTGTTTGAAGCGGGAGAGCCTGGGTTGTTGAAAAAGCAGCCCCCAGAAAGGCTGCTGCCTGCAGAAAACACATCAGCTCTGCTCAGCTGGGAAATCATTTGATCTATTTTATATCATCCACCCTGTCACTGAGGAGGCAAATACGGGTATGAGATATGGACACGGAGCAAAACATAAAAAGAGACTTAATAAAATGAGTAATTATGTTTTCCCTAAACCCTCTCATGCAAGCAGGAGGCACAAACCATCATAAATTCAGCACAGTGCCCATTTCAGTGCGTGGAAAAGGGAAAAAGCCCTGGAGCCAGACCCTGGGAGTACATCCCTGCAAGGAGGGATGGGGAGGGCAGGGTGAAGGGCTGGCACTGCGGCCAGCAGGGACAGAGATCTGGAGCTGCTCTGTGCCAGGACCTGACACTGGGCAGAGAGAGAGCTGATAAAAGAGTCAAACATGGCTGGCCCAGCACCTTTCAAAATTCAGCTCAAGTCCTCAGTGACGAGTCTCCAGTGCTTTGTGCTACTCCTCAGTACATCAATAAATTAAAAATAAATAATAAAGAAAAAAAGAAGGAAGGGCATAGCCAAACAGAATAATTGAGTGCCCAAGGATCCAGGCAAAGCTGGTGTTAGAAGCACTAACTGATTAATCTTTGGCTTTTAAATTCCAGCATTTAAATTCCAGTTCACAAGCCTGATAAACTCACGATCCTACAGCACCAAACATAAAAATATGTATGCTTTTTACACCCAGGTGCCCACAATACTGAAAAGTTCCAGCTTATTTATAAGCACCATTTTTGAAAGATGAGTAGAAAACTGGAAATGCAAACAATTTTATTGTCCCAAACTACTGTAAACTTCTGGCTATTCAGCCTAATTTATCCTCTGGCTACTTCACAGAGATGACATGACAGCACCGATTAACTCATAGCCAGTGCTAGAATTCAAGCTGTAACACAGGCACAGAAACATTGGGACTGTGGACAGAGACAAGGAATGGGAACTAAAGCCAAGGACACACATTTGAGCAAGAGCAGAAAAAAATGAAAGCAGACATGACACAGTGTCTGTGAAGAATTACACTTGGATATGAACCCTGATGAAAACAAGTCTCCCTCCATGTGGAAGTCTGATTATACCTAGGTCTTCCTACAGGAAAATCAGGTGCAAGTGCAGGACTCTGAACCTTCTCCACTGAAGCTGGTGGCAGAACTGCCACCAGCTCCACTTGGAGCAAGAGTGAGCCCCCAGGCTTAAGGATCAAACCACACATCTTAAAATGTTACATGTCGATGCAGTGCATAAAATCAAATAGAGGAAATCCAGCGAGCAATGTAGAATTTAAAGCACTATTATTGTAAAAAAGCTCGTTGTTTCCCCCAGAAATCCGTCCTGATGGACGGTCAGCAGGACCTGGGGGCAGCATGCTAAGGAGATATCTCTTTTTCCTTCCAACAGGAACTGTGTTTTGCTTCTGTGCAGCTCGGGCACAGGGGAGAGAAGGGCACACTCTGCTGGTCACAGCACCTTTTACACGGACAGCTTTTGAACAACCTGAGTGCTGAAAAATAACCCTCATCCCACGACATCTGGAGCTGAGGCGGTGCCCACGCCAGGCTGCTGCTTGACTTCTCCCACCCTGAGTGTCACTGAGGGTGGCTCTGGATGCTGTCAATGGATTCTTTCATGTTTAAACATCAGCCTACCTGCTGCAAGAGCTCTTTCTCTCCTGTAGGACAATTTTAGCAGTGTAACATATGTTCAAAAACTCTTTACCTTAGGCTTTTCATCCAGTATTTGCTGACGAATCTCCTTGTGTTTTTCTACAAGTTTCTCCTGCCTTTTACTCTGAGCATCTTCTAGCTGCCAGAAAAGAGCAGAGAATCTTTTTTTGTGGATTGCACAGCCTCACCCTCCCACCTCCTCCCCAAAAAACATTCCACCCATCAAAATTAAAATATTATCATCAAAACTATGAGCAATGCCAATATAAAATTACACAAATTTCACACCACTGCCTCGAACATCCCTGAGGACAACTGTTCAAACAGTCAGGTGTGGACATGAAATACCAGATTTCACATGTAAGATTCAGGATCAGAAATGTCTAAAGGACTCACTGGGGACTTCTAATGTTATTGAATTATAAATTTTGGGCTTCACTTAATAATGCACTCGGACACAAAACCTACTTAATTTGCTAATTCTTTAGGTTGCTTCCTAAATCAAGGCTCTTCTAAGCAAAAACAGGCCAGCTTTTAAACCTACCTATCTTTGCATTGAAATTAAAAGGGGAATCCAATAGCTGCACTCATTCCGTAGTGATTTTACACCCCAAAGCACTGCAGTGCATGATTTCAGCCTGGTGCGAACCACCTGTAGCTTCAGAAAAGCTAACAACTGTAATGGAATTCTTTAATTTGTGTTTACAGAACTCACAGAGTGCTTTTAACGTTTCAGTAACTGTACAAATGCAATTAAAGTTAAAATATACCCTGCAATTAAACGTTCATTGACTTTCCTTATGCAATCTTTGCATTTGTGAGCCATTAAGCGCATTAAAAAATCGGGTGCATTTTCCATGAATACACACAAGATATTCAGGGATGAAACTGCATTAAAATCTTCCCTCCTCAGCACCATCCCCCAAATGTTGACCAACAATTAATGAGGAGCTCTCTGAAATCCCAGTTTTCCTCTAACTGGAAAGTGAAGCAAACTCTACACTGCATCTGCTAAAAGTCAGCAGGTGCAGAATCTTTACGCCGAAGCCTAGAATCTGCAGTTGAATACAATCTACAAGATGAAAGGTGACATTTTATCCCCCCAGAAGCAGCACAAACCCCTGGCCTGACATACCCTCTTTATGTACTGCACCACCTCCTGGATGTAGGACCGGATCATTTCCGTCTTCTCCCTGGGGGAAGCATTCCAGCTGTTACTGGAGTCAGGAAGACCACACCGATGTATTTTAACTCCCTGCAACTCCGCCTAATCGAGGGCACGTTTGAGGATCTGCCCAATTAACTTCCCTGCGCTGCCTGAACATGTCCTTGTACCAGGGTGCACCTTTATTGCACGAAGGGCTCAGGCTTCCCCAGGATCTGCACAAGATCCCCCAGCTCTTCCCCAAGAGGCTTTTCCCACGGGATAATGTTTTCCGAGTGCTGGTGGTGTTGCCACAGTCCCAAGTGGCAGCCTGGGAGCTGCAGAGCCCTGAGCAGAGGCACAGTGCCACGGTGTGGCAGAGGAGCAGCCTCTGCCAGAGATGGCACTGCTGGTGACACTGGGGACAAAGCTCCCCCCACAGGGGCAGGGCAGGCACGGCCGGGCCTCCCCACAGAGCTGAACCCCGGGGAACTCTGGAGATTTGATCTGGTTTTCAAACACTCTGAGAGGTGTTTGGTAACCATCAGTCAACGGCTGAACACAGGAACCCCCAGAGGGGTAACTGCAGATAAAATAACAATCTGTGGCTACTCGTTGATCAGCTTTAGGACAGTTACTCCAAATCCTGCTTGCCAAGACCAGCCAAGCTCACTGAACTGTTCCTCAGGTGGAACTAAAATCAGGAGGATTTCGGCAAGCCCTGGGTGGGTGTAAAAAAATTAAGAAAAATTAAAACAATGGATTATTATCTCTGTGTGATATTCCTTCCCAAACTTGTGCAAAAGCTTTACATGAACTGCAGCGATACCAGAGTGATTCAAAAGGGAGTCACCAGAAGGTCTCACACCCCTCTGCCCTACTCCCAAAGCGAGGAGAAGCTGTGTCACAGACAGGGGACAGCTGACTTTCCCATGGAGATCCCACCTCACCTCCCTCCAGGGCTCTTTAAAAAGCCTGACAGAGGAAAGTCCTTTGGAAAGATAAGAAAAAAAAATGAAAGGGAAAGAGAAAAGAACTGCTACTTGTCTGTCCCTGAGCCTTTCTCACAGTGCCTCATTTACCTCTCAGCAAATCATTTCCTACTGCAACTGATTTTTACTGCTGCAGCATTTCCGTAATGGCCAACTGCTTTTTTTGAATATGAATTCCATGCCCTCGGAACAGCTCTAACTATATTAAGAATTTCTCCCTCTTTTTCATAATAAATTATTCTCATTTTTTTTAATAGTATATTTACTGAAATTTTTAACGTGCTGATTCTTAAACCACCTGAAACACTTCACTATGTGTGTCTGTGATTTCCTTTCAGTGTTACCAAATACAGATTTCTCTTGAGAGGCTCCAAAACCTGTGTAAACCCTTCTACCTGCAGAAAACCAAACACAGCTGTGCCTTTGTTACATGGCAAAAGAGGGTTTCTTTTTTTGTTTTTTTTTTCTGTTTGTCCTCTTGTATTTTTAACTGCTCTGAAGTAAAGACTGGTAACAAGAACAGTAGTGCAAGATTAAAATGCTCCATTTTCTTTTTGAGCTGCTTGCCAAAACAAAGGAAGGAGGACAAACAAACCCAGATACTGTGCCCTTGGGAAGAACACAATCAACTTGCACAACTGCAGTCTGTGTTGTATGGGGGTGCATAAATGGAATTAGTATTGCTGTGCCTGCGCAGGGACACTGCACCCGCAGAGCTCTGCGTTCCCTTGTCTCCCCCCAAAAGTGTCACTGTCACTGGAACAGGATCATTAGCAGTGTCTGAGGGGAGTTCATCCCAAAAGCAGAGTAAACCTCACAGTGTGGTGCTGCAATTTCTTCTGGAAGCAGCTTTCATGGAGTTAAGAAGAAAACACAGCTCACAAGTAGAAACCCAAGTTAAAATGAAATCCAACCCTGCAGGAACGAGAGCATTGAGGCTATTTGTACTCAGAGGAGAAGTGCCTGGATGAACAGCATTTTGGGGAACTGCTCCATGAGGTGCTCCCAGGAACAAACCCACTCCACATAGCAGCACCTCTGCTGCTGGCCCAGGGTCTCCCTGCTCACAGAACAGGAGATTGGATTAGCCCCAGGAAATGAAATTATTATCAGGGAAAGGACTCTGGTGAGGTCTGACTGAAGACTGCCTTACATTTAGGGTCGAGACCTTCTTTTGATTTACCAGCTGTGAAAAATCTTGTATAAGGATATGGATCTAGGGATATACTTACTCTTCCATTTGATTTTTATCCTTAGACTTTGCTTCTGTGATCTTCTCCTGCCTCTTCTTGTCCATTTTTTTCTTCAGTTCTTTCTTTTCTCTAAAGTATGAAATATAAAAGGAAGTTCAAAAAGTATCTAAACAAATGCCACAAGGGGCAGCAAGTAATGATAATGGGAACAGCACTTACTTTTCACATGTTTCTTTCAGTTTCTTTAGCTGGTTGTTCTGACACTCCTCTGCTACATCTGTCAGCTTCTGAATTAGCTAGAAAAAAAATCCCAAGAAATAAAAATATGTATTTTCAGCTAAACATCACAGAGGCAGCTAAATTTCCTCAAAAGTCTGCAGCAGACATGAAAGTGTTATGCCATTCCAGATTAATTACGAACAATCAAAAGCCTGTAAACATTATTATCAGTGTAAACACATTATTAACTTGTGGAGTTCAGCCAGAATGGTACATATCCAACTCACACAGAAACTGCTATTTCTCTGTACATCAAGGTGATACAGTTTCACAATGTTAAATGTAAAACCAAAATACATTTCAGGTATTTTACCTCTGCTAGGAATGAAAATGCCTGTGAAAAAACATAAGGGGTCACAAATTGAGTTTACACAATGCTAAATGCCAACTGAATTCCTCTGTCACTGTATATCCAGGTTTTTCTGTGAGGGCTGAAAATGTTCCTCTTGTAATGAGGATTATTACAAGGAATGGTTTGGATTTTTGGGGTGGTCAGGGGGATGTTGAAAACCAGGCATGACAGCTATGAAAACCAAGCACAGAAAAGCATAACCTACGTTTTGGTCACAGAATGAAAAAGCTCTGAGTCATTGGTTTGAAATCTGCCGCAGGTTCAATCTCCTCTGTGCCCAAACCAGTAACAAAAGCCACGCCTGTGGTGGGGATGCTGACAGGAGAGGAGTCGTGGGCAGGGCTCCTGTGCCAGTTCAGTGAACAGTGAAAATAAAGTGGGAAATGAGATGCATTTGGTTTGATCACCCTTCTAGGTTAAGTCTGATTTTGCAAAATCACTCTCTCAGGGTGATGAACCAGGAATGTATAACAAGGCATAGCTGGTCTGATCCAACTTTTCATTCCTTAGATAAAAGTAGAAAGGTACCAACAATAGGCTCCCCTCTAAAAGAAAGCCATCAGAAAGAATCTCTCAGCTGAAAGGCAAATTTAAATTGGAACATTAACTCCTGCACAGCTCAGAGGGAAAACTGCCGGAAAGTTCTGTGCTAAAAAATGAATTTACTCTGCCACCACCTAAGAGGATAATGCCAGAAATGTAACTCCGCTTTGAGAAATGCTGTTTCCCATTTTGGAATGACAAACTAGTTACTTCATGAGATAAGCCCAACTATATGGGTCTAAAATGGTTCTTTTTTATAAAAATTCAAATCTCTGAGATGTAGCTGCCAGCTGTTACTGGGATGGGGACTGTCTCCCTGCGGTGCAGGTAACTGTGTCCGTACACCCACCCTGGAGCAGCTGTGATCACACAGAGCTGGGGATAAATATCACAGCTCCATGCTGTGATCCACGGGAATCAGTCTGTGCAGGGGCCTTGCTGAGCAATATCCACACACAAATCACTCCTCTGACCTGCTCTTTTTGGCTGGCAGGGCAGAGGAGACAAATCACTACACCCAACAGGAACGAGGCAAAACATCAGGTAATAGAAAAAATTGCAAGAGGGGGTTGTCTGGAGTTGAGAAACAGTTTGCACTCCCATAACACCCTTTAAAAATGTTCATTCCTGCCTACGAATATCCATTAGCTTCAGCTTCCATCTGCCCAAGCTCCTTTATTTCAGCTCAGAGGGCCTATGATCTTGCTGTAGTTGTCAGCCAAACTCCAGCTGTAAAAAGAAAGCTGACTTGGACCAATAAATGCAAAATATTTCTTCACCATATAGAGAATATGTCCTGCATCCCCTTAAAGCATTCATCTGGCACAGGAACACTCTTTGGCACAGCCCTCTGGCCTGGGGAATGTTTGAATCTATATTCATGGTGTTTCTTGTTTCCTGGCTAATCCCGCCTCTCCTTGTGTGTTGCAGGTTTGAAAAAGTGGCAGAACAAAACAGGAACAGCATCCGAAAGCTGCAGTAAAACGAGAGTTATGTAACCAGAGGCAGCAATAATCCTGCTGCCTTTCTGCCTTCCACCACAAGTCTTCCAAGCTGTTGGAAGTGTTAGTGACAGGGTGACACAACGGCCCCTTGAAGCTGCAGCAGGACACAGGGAAGTGAAGCTCCGGAAGGGACTCCAAGTAGGAGGAAGCCCCACTTAGTGAGAATTTGTCCCGGTGCCGTCCGTGCTCACCCTGAGCCGACACCACAAACCTACCAGCTTGATGTGCTCCCGTTTCTGGTACTTCTCACTGTAATACTGCTCCTGCCTGAGGTTCAGCAGCTGCTGCTGCTGCTTCTCCTTCAGCTCCACGAGCTTCTGGGTCATCTCGGAGTCGAGCGCAGCCAGTTCCTGCTCAATGGTGGAAGAGCTGTGGTCGGGGCTGCTCGTCTCAGACCTGCAAGGACACAGCACACCCCGAGGGGTCTTGGTCACCGGGCACCTAGACCCTGCCTTTGCTTATTTAAATTTGCCTTTTTAAGTCAGATATTTATAAGTAGTCCATTAAAAAGTTCTTCAGCACCACACACATAGCAAGAAGATAGGTGATTTTAGCCCTGGTAAGTTCAATAATTTAATGAAAAAGAAGTTATTAGTGATTTATCAATGGATGGCTACTGCTTTTAAACCTCATCTCACTGACCCACCAGGGTGGTGTCAACCAGACTTACTATAAGTGAGCTATAAATACAACTGCCAAGATTTCCCATGAACAGATGCTCATGGAACTTGTTTATCCACTTCCAGACATAACTTGAACTTCAAAGCTGCAGAGCCTTCAGCAGAAGGGGTGAATGCTGTGTATTTTGGAAACCGAGTCATCCCTGCACGCACTCAGCAATAAATTTAAAAGCTTAATGTCACTTCTGCATTTACCAAATGCTTCATATAGTAGGAACATCCCTTTATTTGGTGTTTTCTACCCCCTTCAGGAAATGCCATGCATAGCACACACAGGAAAGTGCTCCATGGGCTGCGAACTTCAGAAGGAAAGTTCACACAACAGTGGGGAGCAAACCTTGGACAGGCAACTCTCAGGAGCAAGGCAAAAACACAATGAGGAAGATAAAAGGCAGCACTAAGGAATAGTCTGGGTCTGTTTTATTCTTTCTGAAGACAGAAGGAAGGATAGATGTAACCGTGAAAGGAGATATGATGACACTAAACTGCCCAAGAGTATCATTGGTATCACTGTCAGGCCAGCTCTAAACCAAACCCAAGGCAAATCCATTAAAAAAATAAGATTATGCTGTGTCCCTGCTCTGCTGCTGTGTTTACTGCCATGCTCAGGTGCTAAATCAGTTGCCTGGGAAACGTCAGAACAGCGCAGGAGATGGACAAAACAACAAAACCTTGAACAGGGAGGGCTGACACAGGGAGAAAAATGAGCTTGCTCCTCAGAAATGTGCCGAGATTACAATGCAGAGAACTGGTTCTGCCTCTCTTCTCTCTCCCAGGTTCAAGTGTGCAGCTGCTGTCACTTAGAGTTACTCCACCTGAAATAATGTGATCCTGCTTTCATCCATCCGAGGACACGAATCCCAAGGTAGCCTCCTTTTATTTCTTGTATTCTTATTGCATTTGAATATTCTGCTAAGAGGTTAAGTGGTGTCAGTGTGATGGGTGAGGGTAATTTAAACATTACAGAGACAGAAGACAGCATTAATGACTATTACAGTCAGCATATTATGCCATTACACAACACATATTTTAAAGCTGACACTTCTCTTGTATTTCTGGAAAAAAGGAATCAGGCCTATTTCTAAACACTGGCTAAAATACTGGCTGTTTTTTTATGGGACATGATCATTAAAGAAACGTCAGAGCAACGCCAACAAAACACTTGTGCATGTGTATAATTAAATATTTCAAACTTCCTGTAGACAATGGCTTTACTGAATCTTGGCTCAATTTTAGACAAGGGCATAAAGCAGAGATTGCTCCTGACCAGAGACAACACATTTTTATGGCCATCTAACACAGGGACTCTGGAAGTCATGATTTATACTTTGCAGTTACAGGCAAATAGCATCAGCAATAATTTAAAATGATAAAATCCCCTTTCTCCTTGGGATGCAGTGCTCTATTAGAAGTCTGCTTCTTGAGCTGATATGTACTTGCAAGCTTGAAAATCCCTGAAAACATATTTGTGCCTTTTTAAAAATTCAACCTCCATACTTGTCCGTATCTGCACATAAAACTTCACGTCTCTGACACCACTGGGGCAGCTCCACGTAAAGAGACTGCAGGGTTTTACTGCCTGACATCATCTATGGTTTGCAGTCAGATCACAACACAGTAAAAAACTCAAATCCTTTTTTGCTCAAAAACAAATGAGTCATTTTATTTATTCAGCTTGATTTTCTGCTTAAATGTGAATAGGAGGAAAGACAGAAATGTGCTTTTGTTTTGTCTGCCACTGTCACACACTTTGGTGATGGAAATTACTGGGGATGAAATACCCCTGTGCTTGCAGCTGACAGCCAGACATTAAAGGGAGTTTGTTAAACTCAAGTACAGAATCTGGAAGCCTGAAAACCAGCAACAGTGAAGGCCAGCAGAACACAGATATATTGTGAGTGTCAAGCTCTTATTAAGCCAAATGACATTCTGTCATCAGGAAAGCAGGAATGAATAAGCTCCTGCCCAGGGACAAGTTATGGCCTGAGTCCCAGTCACTTACATTTAGAGGTACTATCAACAGGGTTGGCAGCCAGAGCAGGTCTGCAGGTTTTTTCTCTGATCATCTCCTACCAAAAAGTAATATTTTTTTTTTAAAGTTCATTCAATGTCATCATATTTAAGAACTGCAGCTACATCAATTTTGTGTAAAAGTTAAGAGGACTTGTGTTCTTAT
>WAAG01054169.1:7500-12895 GCA_013390105.1 Tichodroma muraria | reverse complement strand
TAGGTTCCTGAAAATGTCCCAGTTATATTGGCGCTGATATTCCTTGATTGGAGACCTCAGAGAGAATCCCCTCCATCTCCAAATTTTACTCACCTGAATCTTTTGAAAATATTTTAACATGCATGCTCTCCAATGGTTTTATCAGAAAGTAGTTAGTCTGTAGTTCAGCGTCAGAGTCGCTTTGGGAAGAGGGTGGAATTTATATATCCCATATTCGTGGGGTGGAATTTATATGTTGGTAATGGAAGGGTGAAGAATCACCTTGGCAGGTGACTTCTGTGCCCCTTTTCGCTGAAGTGAGATTTTGGCAATTCTTCAAAACAGTCTTGTCCTGGTAACACAGTTTCACATTTTAACTGCTTTCAAATTACCACAATGTCAAAACCGGAGCATTTAAGAAATAAATAGCAAACTCTGTATCTTTCATAGACACAGAAGTCCATTATCTGGAGAGGCAGCTACGCCAGCAGAGCAGACTCCCCAGTACAGATTGTCTGGAGCTGGGAGGCCCTTGGATGCTGAGGTTCAAGACTCTATGTTTGGATACAAACCTGTCACTGTTGAGATTTTCATGCAAGTGCCTGTAGCTAATAAAGGAAGGGATGTGATCTGTGCTGAGGGTGTCTACCAGCATTACCTTCCACCAAACTGAATTTCAGTTTTGGTACCCAAAATACTCTTACTTTAAAAAATGGTGACTGGTTCTTTCCTGTCTTGAAGTAAAGAAATAAAAAGCTTAGCTCCAATTACCTAGAAGAAAACTGTTTCCTTACTGTCTAGTTTACTAATCAAGTCAGTTTTGTGCCTGCAAATGTGGTAAATGCATGTATTTGCTCTTTACTGAGTTTTCTTTTAAATGCTCTTTTCCAAAACAAAATAGTCTGAAGGAGATATTACTGTATGGTAAGTAAGCTAAAATGGAACTGTAAAATTAAACTTTCTTTCACCTGAATATTAAAGGGAAAATGACTATGTAAGCAATATAAGTTTAATGCAGTTTGCTCTTCTTCCTGTGAATTATATGGTCCATTAAGTGCATGTGATTTCAGTAGCCATCTACAGACTGTTTAGCAAATGTAACCAGGTTAAGCATGTTATAACTGGGATTATATCTTTTCACAAGTAAAAATATTGTGTGACATCAAGACCAGGAACCTCAATTATTCTCTGATGTTTCACACCAGCATGATAATAATTGGAAGCTGACAAAATTCATGCTCAGGTTGGGGGATATTGATTTCTGTTTGTTGCATCTTAACATTTAGAATGTGACTGTCATGTATACTAAAACATGAAATTTATTGTCTTCATAAAAGTTTTACTAAATCAGCCAGCAAACGAAGGAGTTATTGGCAGCTTTTTCATTACTAAACATAGCATAAAGCACCTGATTATTTTTGTATTTAGAGGTTCTGCCGTGACTTTCATGTACATCAATAAACACTAGGTCTCTTAAACATTCTGAATAAAATCTTGTTTTTTAGGAATAACAAAATTATTTTCTGTCTATTTATTGGTGCTAAAGGCTACAACAATCTGTTCTTTACATATCAGTATGTTTGTAGCTGTTCATAACCAGAAGAGTGTAATTTTGTCTGAGAGTGATGGAGTAAAAAGAGAAAGGGTTATTTTAAAATAGTTCATCAAGAACGAATACCCTGATAAAAATTGCAAGCATAACATTCACTGTCATGTGTTTGAAACACACGAATATTTTTTTAGCTTACCTGTAGGTGAGCCAAAGAAAAGAGGAAAGTTGCAATTAGAGAAACAACTTGATTTCAGAACCGTCAATGTTTGTTTTATTCATTTTAAAAATTAAGCACTAAATTAAAACACACACACACACACACACACGTGCACACACACACACATTCTGCACCTCTGATCTGTTTTCTGACTTCGATATTATGACTAGCTCTGCAGGTAAACTTACCACTAGGACTTTGGAATTTTTCTGAACATTTAGTGTCAATGTTTTTGTAACATGATTGATAAGGAGAAAATAAGCAGATTGTGTATTTTAGTGGGGAGAGAGATAGGAAAGCTTTCAAAATATGTGTGGCCTACATACCTTGCTTTTGAAGCAGGGGATGTCTGAGTAGCCCAATGAATGCAAGGAAGCTTGTGATCTTATTATTAGGACCTTTTAGTTTAATTGTTACCAGGAGTATCTTGATATGTGACTGTTCACTGGAATATGTTCAAAAGTTGACATTTGTAAGCAGTTGGAGGAAATATTATCACATGATATTCTTTCCTCTATTAAATTTAAATGAATATTTTATTGCTGTCATGCAACATCTTTTACTGCTGTGTAGAAAATATTTAGCCTGAACTTCCAGCAACTGTAATTACAGGTATAGCAATCAAAAGCTTAATTATGTTTATAAATTTGCTTTTCTCTTCCCCATATACAGGAACCAAAAAATCTGTGGCATTATCACTTGACATTTTCAATTAAATTTACTGAACTGCATGTGAAAATATAAGTTGCATGGAAACTAACCTTATTGGAGTTTAATACTCAGAGATGCAGAATACAAAATGGAGTGCTTACATTTCATTTTTAATAAAACTTGTTTAGAGACTGTAGCCTGCCTGTTAGAATGGAACGTATATTATAGATTTTGAGTGTTCAAGATACTGAGTGTTCATGGGCTAAATGGCGAAAACATTGAATATTCTGCATAAGTTTTGTTAGTTCGGAAAAAGCAAGTTATAAGCATGTAAAATGATGAAAGCTCTCTCATCCAATTATATCTGTTCCTGGCATCACTTCCAGGAAAAGATAAATTGATTGTAACTCACAGAGCTGGTTGGGAAAGCAGATGTAAAGAATTACAGAGACTAAGGTGGGTCTGTGATGAATATGCTGCACAGATTCGTGCTTTAAATCTATTGCTCCCTACCTCTCCACACAGACTGTTTGGGTGCAGATTATTTGAGCTATGATGATGAAGAGAAATATAAGACCAAGGCTGTTGAGACTATGGCTTGCTTCTTCCCTCAGTTCATAATTTTTGAATTATGTTGAATTCACTAAATACTCTACCTGGACCCTTTTCAAAATTAGATGCATTTCTGGAGGATCCTTCACCTTCCTTTCTCTCATTAGAGACCCTCGTAGTTAAGGCAGCCAGTTGCGTTGTACTGACAAACCTCTGCCTCAGCCACTGGCGAGCAATAACTTTGTACGGAAAGCAAGGGAGAAGTGATTTTCCCACTGGTGCAATTATCCAAAGTCCCCTTTCTCCCTTCCTTGCCCTAAGACACAGAGCCTCAATTGCTTTTTTTGTGCTGCACGACTCGGCAAAGGGTTAAGTGTTTAAATGACCCCCAGGCGATATTGTCTACATGCGGTGGATGTGTTCTTCTGCCCCATAGTGGACATTCCTGTCTCTACCTGGGCACCCCTCTGAATCTTTCAGCAACTTTCCTTGTGGCTTCCCCATTGCTAACTGGAGCTGTTCCATTTGATCTTCACTCATAGATGGAAATCACTTCCATAACTTGTTTACGGGGAAAATATTATCGTGCTTCTCGCTTTTTGCCCAGATTAAATAATTAAAATGATGAGAAGAGCTGAGTAAGTTTTTGGGGGTTGAGGTGGTTTGGGTTTTTTTGTGATTTCAAGAAAACAGATACCGTAGTCATTCAACTGAACCCTTTTCTGTTACGTTCCCTAAGAGCCTGCCTGACTCAAATTAATTTAATATTGTTGGACATGTAAACTGGGTAACGGCAGTGCCACTACAGCTTACTAGGTAGCTCTCCAGACTTTACAGACCTGTGTGGCCTCGTGCTCTGTGAGCTGCGCAAGGAGGGCTGTGCATTCCAAAAAAGGCTCTTGCAAGACCCAGTGCCTCAGCCCTCGCCAGAAAGAATTGCACTGCCCTGTGCTCTGCCATGCTGGTGTCGCCCACATTCTTTTGCACTCCTGGACACGCCTTGTACTCCTTGGATAATTAACTAGCACTTCACACTTCGAATACTCACAGTGCACACCCACCTCTTCCTGTTGCAATCCAATGTCACGTCTGGTATGTGCACTGTGTGAAGCATGAGGTGGGGAGAGCCGCCTCTCCTTTTTTTTCCACCGCGTTGCTGCTTTAGGCCTTGCAGTAGTCTGGGTCTTCTGATGGCACAAGCTCCTACAAAAGACACTGAATTCTTATGCATGTTGTATTTCCTCCATCTATTGTTCAGTATGATCCTACTTCCTGTGCTAGCCATGAAGCAAAAAAATAAAATATATCACAGAAATTTGTGTTTATCTGATTTTCTAAGTTATGACCTTTTATTTTTATTTTAATAAGTGTGTTTTCTGAGTTTGGAAAAACAATAGATCAGATACTAAGTCCTACAAGACAAATTTACCAAATCCATAAATCCCACTGCAGAGATTCTTGTACTTGTGTTCAAACATGTGCTTGTGTTCAGTATGATCCTGTGCATTTTACTTTGCCATTCATGCCATCTTTTTGCAGTAATTGGGAATGAACCAGTGAAAGCTCAGAGAAGAAGATAAAAAATAATATTGAACATGTGAGAATAAAATGTATACATTAGTTGGCACTTTTGTTGTACCTCTCACTCTCTTTTCACTTTTCTGTAGTTAGAGATTATGGAACATTCTCAAAAACTGTGTTTCACTATGGTTTCCTGCTGTTTTTGTGATACTGTTTGAGTTGCTGACAAAAATGAGTAGTAAATTATTTGAAGTAATGACATGCCCTGAAAGCCTTTAGTTTTCACTATACTTAGTGAAATACATATGTAATAAACCCCATAGCAAATACATACATGTGAATATATTTTATATTCTAGAACAAAACCCTTTAATGAAAAATTATTGGTGAATAATTCATTCACACGAAAAATATCCAAAACATGCACTTGGTTAAGTTACAGTTTACTTTTTGGTACACCTGAGAGATACTCTCTGGTGCAATGACTTATGTAGGAGGTGCTGGCTTGTAAGGCTGGAGATGAAGGCATGGCCTTCTCATCACTAATATTTAATGCAATTGTAATTTTGGTTTAAGTTACTTTATTTGAAATTGTCAAAGTAGAAGGTGAAGTACAATCCAGACATGATGCAAGATGTGCACAGATAGCAGAATATTATTTGCTAGTCACTGTTGTCCATAGAGAAGCTGTTGTTTATCTACCTTAGTGTTCAGATTTTCAAGATGCAAAAGCAGTAAATAACTGTTTTAATACGCAGATGAAACTCCATTGCATAGGTGTGTATATATGAACACACACACACACACACACACACACACACACACACACACACACACACGAGTGTCAGAGCTCTGAACCTAGTAAGTAATGCATTCAGCTACTCAAGCGAAGAATTATCTTGTTCAGGGTGGTGTAATGCCTT
>WAAG01054169.1:0-2500 GCA_013390105.1 Tichodroma muraria | reverse complement strand
TTAAATGCAAACTGCGTTACTTACTCTTTAGACATGGTACTGTAGTGGTAATAAAATTGATGAACAATTAAATCAATGAGATCATGGTTTCCAAAACAAGGGAAGTGGGATACACATGGATAATACATGTGTGGCAGTGGGTAGGATGTGAGCTGCTACCAGCCCTTGGTCTCCCTGGGACCAGAGTGCATTAAGGTCCAAATTTTACTTTAACCAAATGACTGAAATAAGTTCAGCCTGGAGATTTCGTGCTGTCATACCCTGAATGAGGATGCAACTCATGCTGTGATAGTTCAGCCCATTCCCTTACATTTAATGGTCATCTGGTGTCTGATTTCTCTCCTCACCCTTCTTTTTTTTTATTTTTTATTTTACCTTGACCAGAAGGCTGAAAAGAAGGTACATTAGTATAGAGTGTCACAGTCCGTTTTTTGCATCTCATCCCATAAGAGATGTTATAATTGTGGAATTCATTGCTTAAAAAAGGGGAGAGGGAAAACTGCAGAAAACCAAGAAAACATGTGATACCACATCTTTGACAGGACACTGTTTAGTCTCTTTTTGCATTGCTTATTCTTCTGGTAAAGATGTGGCTCAAAGCATATGCCTCATCAACAAATTTCTCTCCCAGGAGCACATAAACCCCCGATACCTCAACACTTTTGTAAAGGAAAGAAAGCACTTGTTTGGTTGTATTTTATGGTTTTATTTTGCATGGTTTCATTTTAAATATAGAAATTCATGGGGTTCCTAACAGGCCCATCATGGTATCTCAAATATCCCATCACCTCCTCTCTACAACTGGCACTCAACTCCTAGAATAGGGCAGCTGATAACTGGAAGGGAATGAAAACAATATTACAAGGTCACCCCTAAATGTCCCCCAGGATAAAGCACATTCATGATTGAGTAGTGCAGAGCTGCTTGAAATGCTACTGTTTGGGCTGGTACCTCTTTTGAGGGGGGGGAAAATTCATGCCTCGGGTCATTAATGAAATACAATCTACATAAGGGAAAGGCATCTTTGGATAGTTCCTGAGTAATTACAGAGCTGTGAATTTGTTGGGGATTGGATAATTTCTTCACCTGGCAGATCATCCTTCCCCTGCCAGATTGCCACTTGCTGTTTGCAGTAGAGAGGCAGCCAGTCTGAACAGCTCAAGAAAGACATCCTGCACTTCCAGTCCTTTCTGCTTACTGGGAATCACTACGAAACGGGCATTTTGCCTGAGTAAGCAGGTAGTAGAATAGCAGCACTGGGCCCTAGGAGAACAAGCCTGAATAGTCTCCAAGTGATAAAACAATTCTTTAGCACTATAAAGTGAAAACGACTTTTCCAAAGTATGAGCAAAGATGCTGGTGCTCATCTATGTAGCCTGGAACAGGCTTCAGATCTTTAAGATCTATTTGGAATGAGCAAAAATGGCAAGAAAACAAGAAGGCTTCTATAATTTAAAAGTTTGGTTTTGCTTTTTGTAAGTAAGTACTGTCATTTCAAACTCAATGAAGTTTACTGTTTATGCTTTACTAACGGGGCTGAAAATGGATGGATTTTTAAAACAGCAGAGTTAAATCAAGGACCATCTTGCCAGGCCGTCTTCACTTCTGATTTTAGATGTGCAGTCTGCAGTGGTATCTAATACTAATTTGATAGTGTACAGCAGCTGGAGTCACTCTGTTTGTCGCAAAGCAAGATACAAATAGAGCAGTATGAGACCTTTATTAGACTAACAGATATTGTGTGTACACAGATATTAGCTAATCTATTGGATTTAGCCAGCCATTCTAAGAATCTGATTTGCTGGGTAAATATAAAATAATCCATGTTTAACCTTTAAGCTTACGGCATTGAATGTAGATAAAAATACAGAAGGTGGCATGGAGGTTGCAAGCCAGATATTTTGAAATGCTTTTCAGGATAGAAATTAGCCATCATTGCCAAGGAAAATAATTCTTGTGCACCTATTCTGGATATTTAAAATTAATCATAATATGCATTTTATGAACTACGCTAACTGTATTTCAGATTGCAGCAGGCAAATATGATTGACTGCCACAGTTTATTGACTATGACATGTTAACTGCTGGAAGCTGTTAATAAAAATTATAAAATAAAATAAGCAGCATATTGAATCATGAATTGAGTGTTGTTCTGGGGGACGACATGCTTTTCATCTGTGCTTTATTACTAGCTTCAGCTGCACTAAATTATGAATTTGGTCACCAACAGACTCTACAGTCATGTATCTCTGAAGGGCAGATGACCCAAATGAATGCAAATCGAATTAGGTTTCCTCTCAGAGACTTTAATACCATAAATGAGAGAGAGCATTCATCACAAATAACTAGGGATTGTATACCAAAGTGCTTGAAGAAAATCAATATACTTTCAGCTGCTTTAGGCCTATAAATGTAAATGAGAACAGATATAAAGCTGATATGCACTAAAGAAAGGTTATTGAGAGAGCAACACATAACACTAAGAAATCAATTGAATAAA